>JANSTT010017161.1:0-129248 GCA_026745375.1 Platyura marginata | reverse complement strand
GTTGGTGTTACGTTAACACGTAAAACAACAACAACTAACGCCAAACTCAGTCTACGAATCCCACGAAAACGCACCTAATATATAATTAACCATACTATCATTTATAGGTTCTGAAAGCAGCAGCATCTTATGTGACCCTTCTGCAAACTATGGAATAACAATTAAAAAATGGAATATTTCTTTATTGTAATTAAATGGATTCGACTTTTTCATTTAAAACTGGACAGAATTTAATTTTTTTATTATAATAGTTTCATGACAAGAAAAGTAACAAAGATTTATTATAAATTTTTTTTAAATTGTTATTAATTAATTTTATGTGCTATGATTTGTTATTATTGTTGAATTTAATAATAGTTTTGAAGAATGTATTGATAGTTTTGAGACGTTAAATATTTTCAGACAAAAATGTTGTTTTTTTTTTAACACACTCTGGTATTTCTGTTTGGTATTGAAAATAATGAAAAACCCTGATTGATTTTTTCAAATTTTCTTGTTATCAAATTATCAAAAGTCTATCTTGGCGATTTAAAAAATTATATATAGAAAAATATGTTCATGTTTTGATCATAGTGAGATGGTTGGCTGAAATGTGTACCTACGCTGCAAATTTGGAGCTTCAAAATAATTAATTCAGTCAAATAAAGGATTCAGTCAAATTTCTACTAAAAATTAAAAATTAAACACCAACAAATGGATGAAATGGTTTCTTCAAATTGTAAATGATTGGATTGGTTATTATTTGAAATTTAGGGCGTTTTCTTCTAAGCAACTGCGACTATATTACGTTCTAATAGGCCAATTACAATAATGACTATCATTAGTACATATTTAACATTTCATTGACATAACTCAAAACAAATACTAAATTACGTAGTGTAGGTACATACAAATATAATCTATTTTTTATATTTAACTATACCTACCTATAACTAACTTGTTTGTTTTTTGTTGTTGGTGTTATACATATTTTTTACATAGGCATATGAATATCATACAATTAACTATATTAATGTATTGTTCTTTATTCTTTGTTCTATAATAATGTATTGTTCTTTCTTTTTTTTTTGTTCAAGAAGGTTACACAAGTAAAAAACCCTATAAATGGCTCAGAGCAATGAATGGTTGCTTTTGGAACGGGTTCAAGACTGACTGGGGTTGAAACCAGACAAAGTTTTTCTCTGCTATGTTGATTTGAATCTAAGGCCAAGTGGTTGGATTGCACTTAAAAAAAGTTTAAATAATGACAATATATCTTAAAAATGGCAATGCTTAAAAATAACGTTGAAATTGCGAGCATTTGTAAGGTTTCCGTAAAAAACATCCCAAGTGCTGCTTTGTTCTACAAAAAAAGCGCTTGTCATGTCCATTTAGATAAATGTATAAAGAGGGATGTCTAATATGCCCATCTATAGGGGCTTAAGGAATTTCGGGCGCTCTAGAACGCCCGCCTTTTCTCACACTTACTAACTACACAAGTAAAATTAATTTTTCAAAAGGAGATCGCTCATGTTGTAAGTTTGGATTACACTGAGATACATAGGTTAGATATACGAATAGGTACGGAAAAAAAACAGATATGGTGAATGACCAAAAGCCATAGATACCACATAGTGAAAGATGAATTGATTCTTTGTAGGTGAATGCTAATTATAAAATGGCAATAGAAATGTTAAAGCTATTGGGACGACTTTATTTCAAAAATTCGATTTCCCTTTTCCCAAATCCAGATGCAATGGCAGAATAGAGCCACAGTACAATAATTTAATTTACGGAAAAAAGCATACAATATTTTTGTAAATTCCTTTTTGAGACGTTAAAAATTAATATAGATTTTAATAATAACTATAAAAATATATAATTATGTTAATAAAAACAAAGATTAACAAGGAAATTAAATTTTATAAATAGATTTGCTATAAAATGGAAAAGGTTGTTGTATAAATAAATATTAATACAAACAAGTTACAAGCGAGGTTAACATTTTTTTTGAATTAGTTACATTTGTTACCAAATTTTAGTAATAAATGAAACAAATGTTACAGACATTAAATAATCCCATCACAAGCCATATTCCGAATGGTTCCGAAATATTTCAGAAGAATTAGCGACAACCGTTAGATGAAATAATAGGTAACCAATTTTTGTAACAAATACATGTAGTAAATGTAACTTAATTTTCGTCATATAACATTTACATTTGTTACCAGTACCAAATTAGGTATTTTATCGATCAATTCCTACTTTAACAATCCCCAACTTACAAGGATGATAAGGATAGAATTTGTTATTTAATTGTAATCCCTTTGCATTTAAAAACTATTTTTAATTACTTAGATTTAATAACTTGACACAGAAAAAAAAATGTTCACTCAAAAAAAATGTATTCAGTAAATAAAATAAAGCCGATAACTGTTCATAACAATATTATTTAAATCAAATACAAAATTTTTTATTACTAATAATGGTGAACCGCAATTACTCCATTTTAAAATGTTAGTGACGTAAATAATTTATTTTGTACTATGTGTATGATGATTTTAGGAAACTAATTTATATAATTGCTCAAATTATATTTTATAGATTTAAAATGATTTTTAGAGGTATATAAACAACAGGACTTTATGTAAGAAGATCAGTTGAATACTAAGAACGGTGAAGTTAATTTATTGTTTAGGCAATAAAGTGAACTTAGTTAATAAATTTAAAAAAAAAACGAAAAAAATAGGTATTCCTTTTTTTTGTTGTTTAACTTAAAATACATACATAACTTATATTGATATCACATCGATAGGATGACAGCTAATACTTCATGAAAAAGGCGAAAACAAAATAAACAGTTAAAGTGAAAAAAGGCTGAAAAAAAATTCGGCGAAGACAAAATGAGTGAAAATAAAAATAGCCTAAGGGAATTTAAGCTGATTTTTTGAATATTTCTTCCTTTGCCTGATTTGTTGTCGCTGTTTTTCTATTGGCTTTTATTGTTTCGCTATTTTAACATGTATTTGTATACTCGTATAGTCAATCATTCCAAATTAACAAATAATTCACTAACAGAAATGGAAATATTTAAATTTTTTAATTAAACATTAATTAGTGAACAATTTGAACCGATAGATTGAAATTAGTTTGGAAGCAATAATTGAGTTATTAGAAATTTATTTTTAATGAAATAGTTCGTTAATGATTTCTATTTCATTTTTATAAGTTTCTGTATAACTGAATGTTAAAACACATCTTGACAAGTATAAGAAACGTTTTTGTTCTTATTTATTCCATGCGATAATATAATTGTTATCATTGGTGTATGGGGTATGAGGTCGTTATTATAGAGTCAAATTATTTCACACATTTAAACCAAAATCTATAAATTTGTCGCAGCCTTGATAATTAAATTTTGTTTCTTATGTTTTTTATTTGCCTATACTAACCGAAAAATGAAAATTGATTGAAAAATGATATTAGTTATCACTTTCTCTTAAGCTGCGCGACTAAAATGTTGTCATGTTGTCGAAATCTTCTAAATGTCGAAAATGTTGCCTTGAACAATCTATTAGTATTTTCATATATCTCGGTTCTCACTACTCAAAAAATCGCCATAAAATATTTTAGTCATTATGGCAATTGTCACATTCATTATTTGTCTAGTGTTGCCAGTTTCGTTAGTGGTGAATTTAATTTTTGCTAGATTTTTATCTGTTTCCTGGTTTATGAAAATAAAATATGGCCACCGCCAAAAATTTGAACTGTCATTTTATTTAGTTGTGCAATAAATTTAGATTTACTTTTAAAAATATATGGGGGTAATTGTGATTTTATATAATAAAACAAAGCTAAGATAGACTTGAAAATTAAAGAAATTCGGTGAGAAAATGTGATTTAGTTTGAAAAAAAAAACATTTATAGACATCCACCTTAATCAATGTTATGTGAAATTATTTTCTTTAGAATATACTTTTTATCTTTAGGTCTCCACCAATAAATATGGATATTTTCCACGAACCTTGTTATATGTTGTCTGTTCTGGGTGTATATTCAAGAAAAGAAAAAAAGAGAAATTCCGTCTATGCCGCATTGAAATGGTTTTGGTTAATATCAATTTTTTATACAGTTATTCCACAGGTAACTAGAGCTATTTGATTACTATTAATTAGAATTATTTCAAATTTGTTTATTCAGACTTTTTTTTTTGAATCGGTTATAATTGAAAAAATTGTTTTATTAAACATATTTTAAATATGTTACACTGAACATTATTTGTAGTTATGTATTTAGGCTGTTACCAAAGTTACTTAATAATTTTCAATTACAATAGAATAGATATTTCAAGCATATAGGTATGTAGAACCTAACATTAAAAAAAGTAACTACACTAGGGTTCAGGAGTATTTGTAAAAATCCCCAATAGATATAATGTAATTTTTACGAATACTCTTGATGCCTAGTGTAATTCATATTATACAAGAATTTTGTTATTATGAAGTAGGAGTGTTCGAATTGTAAAATGATCTATCGAGCCGAATATTTTGCGCTCATAGCAATAATTTTTGTTTCACTCAATAGTCATGAAATCTTAACTCAAAGCACTTCTCTTTGAACTCCAAAAATGCATGCTGCTTTTTTCCCCAAAATACTGCATTTATACTAAGAAAAAAAAAATATTAATTTTTTAACGCTTAGAAATTCAAATCTTACAATCTCGCAATGCAATACGTCCATAAAGAAAAATTGGACGTCAGACAAAACTCGTGATTAGATGTGAATACAATTGAGGGCGATTCTGACCGTCACATGTAACCTGAAAAATCTGTTGATTTCTATCATATAAATAAATACCTAAAAACAAAGCCGGAATTGCTTTGTCAAATTGCTGCAAAAGACAAAAATACAAAACAATTCAGAAGATGTTGTGAATTTGCTTTTTTTGTTGTTGTTAATTTTCATTGAATATACTGCGAAAAATACTTCTTGACCAAATCAATTTACATTTTTTTATAAATTTTTCTTTTTAAATGTACTGTTTTTGAAGATACGAGCATTAATTATGGTAAATAAGTATGAGAGAAAATTTACTTTCCTTATTTTTCAGTTTTCATTTATTTTCATAAACCGACATAACCTATTAAAAGCAATGTCTATTGTTCATCCGTCAATAACTAGCTTTGGCAATACAATTAAATTTATATTGATAATTGTACATGAAAATGATGTGGAAAATCTTATTCGAATTTTAGAGCTTTACATTAATAAAGGTATAAATTTCGTATAGATAGAATTAGTGATTATTAAATTAATATACATTTTTTTCCTTCCTTAGCCATAAACAAAAATCAAAAAATTAATCATTTCGTTGCTGCAGAAAAAAAAGTGACACTATTTTCAAAAACATTTTACTATTTGATATTGATTTGTTTAATTTTGTACGTTACCGTACCAGCTGCAATACAATTTTATCATTTTCTAACCGATACAATAACAGAGGATACGTACACAGATCCTTATTTCACTTAGTAAGTACATATGGAAACAATACTTTGTACTTTAGTTAAAAATGTCAAAATTTAGTTATATCTTTGATACATCTTGGACACCAATTTACCAAATATGCTATGTACTGGAGGCATTTAGTGTAACTGCATTGGCAATAATTTTGTACGCAATCGATGTCCTTTTTTGTGGATTTTGTTTGTATGCAGTGGCACTATACGAAGATCTTCAATATAAAATTTCGACAATTGATTTTAGTGTTTATTCAAAGGATTTATTGGAATCACTTAAACAGGAGCGAACAATTCAAATAATCAATTGTGTGTACCTACATAATGATATATTAAGGTGTTTTTATGAGTTTTTTTTTTAATTTCTACTAATTATTTAATTATTTAAATTAGATACATCAATGACGTGAACATTATATATAGCAGGATATTGTTTATTCAATTTTCATACAGTTTAATTGCATTAATTGCAAATATTTTTCAAACCACTCTGGTAAGTAATAGACAACAATGCCACATCTCATCTGAAAATGCCTTGAAACAAATATACATTTTTCAGGTAGGTCCTGCACAGTTAGCGACAATGATTTTCTTCTGCATCGGTTACAACGTTCAGCTATTGATATACTGTTGGAGTGGATCTTTAGTGTATGATGAGGTTAGATAAAGTTTCTTTAACTCAAAATTTCATTAGTAGGTATTGACATTTTCTTTAAATGAATAATTTAGTGAAAATCTCAATTTAATTGAATGGGAAAATCTTGAGAAAATCTAGATAAATCTTCCACTGATTTTTTCGTTATTTTATTTTGAGCATAAAAGAAATTTGTTTTGCTCTCTCTCTCTGCTTTCAATTAGGATTTTTCATAATTTTTCAGTCATTATTTTGTTGAAAATTAGCATGAGTATTTATAATAAAATATTGACACGTAGGGATGAAGGTCATTTCTATGTTAATTTTAGATTTAAGTGACTATGTTGCTTCTCAATTAAAAAAATGTTTCTTGTTTTGACGAAATGACGAAATTTCAATTATGTAATTATAATTTCGACTAATTAAATTTAAAAATTAAGTGTTTTTGTTTTTACTTGCGGTAAACCGCAGCCGTTTTCATTGAAAAGCTTAGGGGTTGTATTAAATGTTTTGTTCATTTTTTAAAATTCAACTAAACGCTCAGCCCGCTTACGAATAGGCATTTCCTTTGAGAGCAGACACAGTAGCCGGAGTGCACTATTTAATTATAATTTATAATCATAAAAATGTTGAACATAATTTTTAGGCAAAAAATTTGCAGAATTCAGTTTACGATACAAATTGGTACAATTGCTCTCCACATGATCGCAGAATGTTACAATTGATAATGATTCGCACCACAAAACCATGTGGAATCGTTGGTTTAAATTATTTTAAATGCAATATCGACAATTTTACAAAAGTAAATATTTATTTTATATTTACAACTATTGAAATTGACATTGAAGTTTTTTTATTATTATAGATCACAAATTCTGCATTCTCAGCATTAGCTGTGCTTCAAAGTATGCAGTAATCCTTTTCAGAAAGATATCTGCCCACTATACCCTTTAATTTATCATTCAAATACCAAATTGTTGTTGTTACTATAATTATTGTGGGTATTGAAATTATTTCACAAATGTAAACCACAGAACACATGCATAAGACATATAGAAATGCACCAACATTTAATATTGAACAATGCACTTTGTAATTAAATTAAAAGGTATGCAATTTATCTGTCTTGTTAGAGGAAAAGTTATTATTAAATATTTGTCGGTATGTCCTGGTTTGCTATATAAAGGATATAATAATATGTACGACTGTACTACTGATGAATTAAAAATTTAATAAAAAATGTCAATTTTTCTTTTAATTACTGTAAATTAATAGAAAATTTTTAGGTTTATGCAGTGGCTACTCGTGAAAATTATTGATCAATCATCGTCATCGCATTATTTCAACAACAAAAAAATTTAAGTCATATTGATTGAAGAAAATGAAAAAAAAAATTGGGAGTTCGACGAACATCTTGACCGTTTTTTGAAACTTTGAATTTTTATATAAGTAATTTTGAATTTCCACCATTTTTGGCTAAATTAAATTGTTGCAAAAAAATTAACCCTTTAAGATCTATACATTTTGAACATAAAATACATTCTTATAAGAATTCAAGCATTATAAGAATAAAAAAATCAACAAGAAACAATTATATTTTTGGATTACCCAAGTTGTCTGGCAGCTTGATTCCCAGCCACGTTCCTATCTAAAAAATTTACTAAAATTATTTACATTTGGCACCTCCACAATTTATCTTAGCATTTAATTACACATCAATGAAAGCTTTCAAAGTTGCCTGCATATCTCAGCTATTAAAAGTTAGGTGTCGCTATATTGAACAGTAAGAAACAGCTACTTAATTGTTTGAGACCAAAGAAGGGGGGCGGGCAAAACGTTTGATTTTTTTTAATGAATTATTTTCATGAATGAAAAGGTGGAGTTTATAATTCAACTGTTACGTTAATAAACTATTGGTTGATTATAATCATCAGGTTTAGTTAAACGTGCAGGTATAAAAATATGTAATAAATACTAAGGTGTAGGGTAAAGTGGGATAATATGGCCAAAAAAATACGTTTGTAGTTTGTACAGTAAATTGTATGGTTTATTTGATGTTAGGTAGGTTTTAAAATACTTACTCGAAACAAATATTTCTCAATTGTCTGAAGGTCATTATTCAAAATTAAACGAAAATAATTCTGAATTTTATTTTTATGTATTTTCACCTCTCGACCTTTTTTGAATTTATGATATTTTTCTTATAATTTCATTTTTATATAAAAGCTAAAAAGTTATGCCACCCATCAAACTACTCGTATTATAGCAGAGCTTGCCATTTTCTACATTGTGTACCACGGTAGGTTCTAAGGAAAAATATTATTAATGAAATTCGAGTTCTCGCCAATTTTTATTTGAAATATAGAAATATATTTATGGCATTTTGGTAGCACATTTTGACCATCTATTTCTATAGATTGTTGGAAAGGTAATTTTATTGTTTTTAAAAAGATAAATTACAATATATTTAAAAAAAATTTGTTACCAATATTTAAAAAAAAAATAATAATAAAAAAATGGCTTTTCTTAAACGTCCTCAACCCCAATAGATAGTTTTAAATTTGATCTTAAAATGTTCCATTAGTTTGATCGCAGAAGTTATAATAAGAAGAACTACAGGATGTAGGATTTTTTTTAATAAAATCAATTCAAAAGCTACCGTGGGTACGTCATTTATTTAAGTCATCAGAACAATTTTCTACTGACTTCCTACGAATCCTATACTGGCATACTCGTATGTTTCAACCAAAAAATCTAACAGCAAAACTTGAAAACCAAAACAAGTCAATAAAAAAAAATCTAAAAAAAAGTAATAAAAGAATAATAACAAAACTAAAAACAACTTCACAGGGGATCGAGACCCTCTAGCAAGAAAAAAAATTTTCCAATGTATTTTTGAACCATCTTATCTCTTAAAAAATAATTTTATTAATTTTACAAATTATATTCTATTGTAGTGCGCTTATTGTTCCTATTTAATTTATTTTAGCTAAACCGTTGCAACACAGGGTGTCCCCCTTTTATTTTATTATTTTTTATTTTACATAAATTTTAATACGACAAAGGAAAAGTACCATAAGTCAAAACAGCGTTTAACACTGACAATGAAAATAAAAATTCAATACATGAATTACATACATAATGTAGCTAATGACAATTTATAAAAAATATATTAAACAATTAAAAAAAAATAATTACTTAGGTACAAGTAATAATAATTAAGATTGGCCATAAACATGGCTAAACAAGGGGTCGATTTATACGAATCGTAATCGTTTTCTCAATTAAAAAACTTAAATTACAAAATTAAATTAAGTTTGGATTTTAGCATTAAAGACATTTTGAAAACAACATGTAAATAATATGACTTTTTTGACCTAAACTTAAAATTCACAAATAATTAATTAATTAATCTATGCGAATCGAAGTATGTATGAAGACGATAATGTACGTAAACGAAATTATTTTATATTTACAGAAATAATTCAAATGCAATACTAAATACTAAATATGTATGTACCTACTTGCAATATCTACAACTATTAAAAAACAATGACTTTATTTAAATATGGATATGTATTAGGGTGGTCCAAAAAAATTAAAATGTCAAATTCAAAACTCATGCTCTTATTTTATGATAAAAAAAAATCTACAAAAAATTTTAGTCTGACCGATTAAGCTTTAGGAGTCGCGCAAGTGGTCTCTAGAAATGTGCAGAAATTTTTCATAATTTTGAAGCTTAATCGATCGATCAGACCAAAATTTTTGGTAGATTTTTGTATTGTCATAAAGTAAAACTTATTAGAGGTGGTATGCGTTTTGAATTTGAAAAGTTTGATTTTTTTGGACCACCCTAATACATATCCATATTTAAATAAAGCCATTGTTTTTTAATAGTTGTAGATATTGCAAGTAGGTACATACATATTTAGTATTTGGACCACCCTAATATGTATGTATAGTGAACGGCGAAATACATTTAAGAAGTAATTCAAACAAAGCGCATGAGTCTACCATTTAGTAAGTGCCATACATTATTATATGCGCCAAAGGAAAACTGACTGTATTTTGAAAGTAATTTCAGAGCAATTACACAAACATTTTATGTATTTTGAACCTTATTCATATTGAATCTTATGAGGCTTGTTTAATATACTTTATCGCATTCACACGTAAATAATTGCTGACAATTTTTGGCGACAAATCAAGAAATTCTTGCTGGCTGCTATTTTCAACGGTTAATTAGATGTTAGGTGATATTATTCAACATAATTTGAAATACATAAATTGTGATGATATGCGAATTATAAACTGTGTTTAGACTTTAGAGGATATTATTAGTTGCATTGTATATTATTTGTTGTTGGATTATCTTGTTACATATTTTTGATAGGTATCTGAATGGTTTTTTTTTTATAAACAATATAAAAATTCATGGCTGGTGGCTGGATAGAACACATTAACCCCCATTTATACTAAAATCACATTGAACAACATTTTACAAGTAAAATGACATATTTTTGAAATCCTTTTAGAAAATAAATAAATTGAGTTAGGGGAGTTATATCCAGGTGAAATTGTAAATATTTATTACCATATAGGCTTTGTGTTTTTACTTTTGTCATTTGAATTTGAGTTGAAAGTGAAAGACATTTAAAATTGGTTTTATTGACTCTATTGCCTCCTAACCGGGAGAGAGAGAAAACGGCCAACACTTTTCTTTTCCAAATGGGTTTGTTGGGCAAAAGTTTTGGCCTATGTAATACCGACTATAAGTCAAACTCATAATTCACGTAAAATATAAAAAGGGGATGATTTTTGTTGTTATCCACACCCCCCCCCTCTCTTGCACAAAAAAAATTAGCTGAAATTGACTCAGAATTGAGTATTTTCATACTTTTTTATGTCAAAATTGACAACAAATTTTGAGCGCTTCGTTCGCAACACTTTTAATTAAAATTTTTGTTACTAATTATTATGATCAACTTTTAAATATAAAATAAAACACCGAATACCGACGTCGATAATAACATTGCGTCTGGTGTAACATCAAAAACTAAAACTCCAATAACAATTTATGACAATTTGCCGGGATAACAAAAAAAAATGGTTACGTTTCGCCAAAGGTAGTTTAAATCTTTTTATTTTTTTAGTTTTACACTGCATTTTTAATTCAATTATAAAATGTTGGCCACCCTGTTTTTATAAATGATTGAAGTAATATTAACGTGATATAATATCCGGTGATGAGGTTAAAAATAATTTTCATACCACTTTTATTGAAAATATAATTATTAATCGTTAATTGTAAATAACAGGTACCTATGTACATAATGTACCTTCACTATATTTTACAGACTAATCATTTTATATACGATTATACGATGTTCAATATATGCTTTAATATTATTTTTTAACAAGGTAATTATGAATTAAAAATGCCTATAATATTTGAAAATGTCTATAATATTTGAAAATAGATTATGTATCAGAAATTATATTAATTTTTTAATTAACATCTGCGAATAATTTTGTGTGATGTAATTATTCATATATATTTTGTATAATAATTTGTACCAATATACCCTCAATATGTACTTACCTACATACATACATATCTATATATGTCATGTGTACTAAAAGCATACATTTTGAACGTATTAATATTATAAATTATCAACGCTTGATATCATAAATATAACCGAGATGAATGCAGAGAGCACATATTAAATAGCTGAATGTTGGATGGAATAAAGTGTTCAGATATGTTGTCTGGTTATAAGTAGGGTTCGGATTTTTGTGTAATTAATTCAACTTTTTTTGTTGTTGTTAACCTTCCGTTTTATAATAATTAGGTATTAAGAATTTTAAATTGAAAAAATGCCCACTATTGAGCTATGACCATTGGTGGCATTTCGATATTTTAATTTTTTCTTTTTTTCTTTTTTTCTTTTTTTTTCTTTTTTTTTCAAGATGTAGTTTGATCGAAAATTTTCTTTTGAAACGAAAATAACTTTGCAATGTACGATTTCTTTATATATCAAGTGAATCAGAATTGAACGCACTCATTTCGTACACATAAAATATTAAAAATCGAATAGAGAAACGTCAAAATATAGTTTTTTTGTGAGTGAATTTTTTGTGATATTTTAAATTATTCTTGTAAAAATGTTGCTGGTATGACATTTTATTTTTATTAATTTATTGTAGCATTGCTGGTGAGGACGAAAGTGATAAAAATGACATTCGACAATTAAAAAAAAACAACAATTAAAAAAAAAAATCTTAATTTTTTCGATACGGAAACTATCGGCAAATGTTGCGGTAAATATGAAGGAGAAAAATTCGTTCAATCATACTAGTTTTTTTTTTCTTTTAAGCGCATACTTGAGAATTTTGTCCTTATGAAAAATATTTTTTGTATGTATACATATGTACTGAAAAATCCGACGCCTAGTTATTTGTAAGTATGTAAATGGTTAATATTTTATGTATACATACCTATAAAAATCTGACGCCTAGTTATAAGCCATGAGATGATGTTATATAATATAGAATGATAAATAAATGTACCTATCATCATCATCATCATCATTCTAAATTAAATTTATTATAATGATAATTAATATAGTAGGTACTATAGAACTAAAATATTCTATAAGTAGTAGTAGTATAGGTTTAATCTATAATACGACGACCTAAATACCAAATAATCATATACATACGTTCATACATACCTACTTACACATAGATTTTGTAAACAGCAATACAAAACCAAAGTAAATCATTTCCCTAACCCCGGAATCCAAAAAATGCAATGCAGACATAAATCTTGTAGTGTAGTACCTTCCTAGAGTACACAATATCTTCACCACTCTTGTAATTTATTTTAAGCAAAATTGTGTTACTAAATTCGCTGAAAAAAATATTAAATATTTGCAACATAAAAATCGAAAAAATGTACCACCCCTGTGGTTTTTAACTTTTTTTGTTTGACAACTAATTAAGCTTTTTCGGTGTATTTTTTAAATTTTTGTTTAATCATTTTTTCAAAAAAAAGTGCTTAGAATAAAATGTAAAAATGAATCAACTTAAAAAAAAAACAAATTGGAAACCATTTTTAGCATTTAGGTAATTAACTATTATTGATTTAAGTTGTAATTATAAAATAACCACAAAAATTTTCACAATATTCTCACGTCTTTTACAACCCGATTACATTTTCCATTTTATAATTTATATTATCCCAAAGAAAATATTTTTTTCCATAGATACCTATATAAATGTATGAAAGAAAACCTTAGTAATTTTCCTCATTAAGTCATTATAAAATGTAAGTAACGCTACTGAGTACAAATATTTAATTACGAGTATGTCATCGGTGTTTTATTTTCTATGCTAGCAATTTTAATGTAATTCAATTTACAGAAAATTTAAGGTAGAAACAATATACATTATTTTTATGTAAATATATATACATTTATATCTACATATATATATAAGTACCTTACATACCTAAATGAATAATTTAATGAGGTATTTAATTTCGCATAAACCAACAAAAAATTTACTTGTAAAACAGTAATTAATAAGTAGGAATGTTTTCAATTATAATATTTTAACAGTGAAATTTAATTCTACTTAGGTAATTTATGTATATTATTATTATTATACTTATATGGAAATGACATTAATATATCTAAAGAAATTTTCGTTTATTGTTCGTCTTAATCTTTAGTGATAAGTCGATTAATCTCTAAAATGCTTGATTAACTCACCTCTTAAATAATTTTGCTACACATGAACAATCCGTATTTGCTGGCATTTGTGTCCATTCAGTGTTGGATTTTCAATTAACCCATATTAATGATTATTCTGATATCGAATACAGAAAAATCAATATATTCGAATAGAAATAAGAAATTTTGACACCGCTAGAATTTTTTAGGAGCAAGAAATTTAAAAGTTAATAATAAATTTATGACCAATTAATTAATTAATAGTTAAAATTTCCCTTTATTCCGTTGTAAGATATTTCTATGGTCTCAAGCTAAAACAACTTAAGTGGACTTAGGGGTAAATTGAGTTTTAGAATATTTCATTAGAATATTTCATTAAATTTAATTTTGGTTTTTTTAAATTAACTTATGTCATTTAAAACTGTATAACCTTTTTTCCATAAAGGATAAATAAAATGTTTTCTTCTTCTAATTATGGTGTGTTTTCATTCATCCTGTCATAAAAAAGTATTTAGCTCTTACAGATTGTTCCAGAGATTTTTTGGAACCTTTATCTTACGCTACTCGTAATTCAGAAAAAATGACTTAAGTTGTTTTTGCTTGAGACCACAGATTTTTCGAAATCACATTAATTTATGATATTTACGACAATGCAAGCAGCAAGACTACACTAACGAAAAACATCAAACAAAACTAATTTTTTTTTTCGACTATTCGATATTTTTCGGTGATTCCTAAATATTTTATTTTTTAATATATTTAATTTCTAACTACACTGACTGCTTTCAATCAATTTTCAAATTAAAGTAATAAAACACAAATAGAGTGTAAAAGTACAATAAATGTTGAGCGAATTCAAAAAATTCCAACCCTTACCGACTAGATTTTGTTTTATTTAAAATTTGAATATAAAATTCTACCACTAGACAACTTAATTGTTTATTCCATAAGAAATTTTGATAAAAATAATTATTTTTTTTTCGAATAATTAAATGAAAATTATTCGGATTTACCGAATTGTCAAAATTGATCGGATAATCCGGATAATCCGGATATCGGGATCAACAAATTTAATCTAACTCTACTTTTTAACGGACTATATTTAGACGTATGTAGTCTGTATACTAAAGAAACCCACATTTATATTTATCTGAATTAGTAGTTCCCAACAACACAGGGATGCAAAACGATTTTGAACCAAATCCAAAAATCACTCGAATCAACACCAATCACTAACTAACTTCCTCGAATTTTAATGGTAATCGGAATCAAATCAATTTGCAATCTGTAGTTCTTAAACATTTTTATTCGCAACCCCTTTTTCATAACATCAAAGATCAGAAATCTTAACGATCCTAGTTATTTAAGTTGAATTATTATACCAGAAGCATAGAATAGTAGCTATCCAAAGGATATTATGGTCTATTGTCCTTTATTTGTAACAATTTTAATAAAAATGTTTTGTGTTTGTTGCGAAATTTTAAGTCACAAAGCTAGGGATAGGAAAAATTCACGTATGTGATGATTTTTCTGTTAGTATCAATGGGCTTGGGCATTATTGAAAAAAAAAACATTCTGATAGGTACCTACATACATACTATTTACTCTTTGACCTAACTACATACATATACATACATATATTCTTTTCTACGCAGCTACGTATATATATATATATCTAGGTATGTATGTGTAAGCTGTGGGGGTTACGGGTTACTAGAAATATATCATTTAGGTAAGGCTGCAAAATTAATAAATAGCATATTATGAAGAGAGAGATACTCTTTTCATCACACTACTATAAAAACGATATTAAGCTTTTTATAAAATCAATACTATCAGAACTAATCCATAGAGTGGAATGAATATGAAAATATAAAGTGAAAAATTGTATAGACATTCCGATTCTATTTGATATGATTTGACAGTGTAATTAAGGGTGAATTTCAACCTTTGCAATAAATGTACCATTTCACTTCCCCAATGTCATATATTATACAAGAAACTATTTCTATATAGTTTCACAATTGAATGTAAATTGAAAATAATTTGGCAACATTTTCGTAATAAAGTAATAATCTATGTATTTGTATAAATATGCAGCAGGCACAAATTCTCCTAATATACAACGGAATGAGTGATTCTGTAAAGAAACAATTTTTTTTTTTAACAAAATACAGATGACAACTAATGTGAAAATTATGAAATAAAAAAATACATTCACATCATACCTCATCTGTTTACTGTATCAGCAACGAAAATTTTAATACAAATTATTTAAAGAAAGAAATTCTCAAAACAAATCTGAGATGCTTTTTAAAAAAAATAATTTTTACAAAAAAATGTGAATGATGCCGCCTTCAAAAAAATGTACGCATCATGTCTGGTTATACAGATACGTACAATAGGGTGGATCGATTTTAAAAAAATTGTGATTTGTCAAAGCCCTGGGGCAAAAAACTTGTGTTATTGTCTAAAAAACTTAAGTTACAAAGTTATAGGAAATAAAATATTTAAATCAGTAATGAGTAATTACCAACCTCTAAAACTAAGTTATACCATGTCATGTTGCTGTTGCTTGAAAAAAACAAAATTCAAATAACAATTGAAATGTGATTCCATATAAATCTGAAAATATTTGTATAATAGCAAGGGTTAAACAGAGAGGTATGGGGTGAAGGTTGTATAAGCCGAACGTAGCTATGTTTATCGATTAATAAGTTTGAATTGGCGATTAGAGGTAAGTTTATCATTTTGCTGATGATAGGGGAAAGTACAATGCATAATTGAATACATTCTGTGGTAGTTTTAAAGGAAAACTGTTTCGCCAATATTATATAGATTGAGTAAATAGTACCAAAAATGTGGATGCAATTAAAAATAATTATTAAAAAAAAATATATATGTATTATAAAAAAAAACAGCACTGTGAAAAAAATTCTTTGAGTAATAACGAAAACATTAATTCGATAGCATATTCATAATTAAGTTATTAATATTAATTATTATGTCATAAATGTATTTTAATTTCATTACAATTGTTTGAATGTGTTTTAAAGCTTTCATTGTCATTATACACAATTAAAAATAAATTGATACATCAATTCATTTAAGTATGTGTAACCTCATACTGAACAGATAATGCAATTTACACAGTATAAACAAAAAACCCACACATTAATAAGACAATTAAGCTAAGCAAATAGCTAATGGACCCCTACTCGTCATCTGTCTTACATTTAAATTGCTTCCAATAACTTTAATAAACAACATGATATAACTGCAGAAACTATTATAAGAATTTTCTTTGATGTTTATATTCCAAGCAATATGTATAAAAATAACAAATTTAAATTCTTCTCATAATAATCCCAACACTTAACGAATGAATAAAAATACATTTTTATACCCTAATAACCCATCCATCTCTTCATCCATTCAGACTAATACAAATTCAAAAAATTAAATTTACCATCGTTTTATTATTCGAAATACACTTTAGTCGCCCACATTAATTGTCAATAAAAAGAAAAATTATACACAACACAACGTTTTAAATGGAAACACTCGAAGAAATATTGCTTTATTTAAATGTGTAGATTGTAGAATATTATTTTACTTGCGTGTTATCCTCTACGTTTTTAATTTATAGAATTTATAGATATTTATTGATTGTTGTGACAAATTAAAGTTTTTTTTTTTAATTTCAAAACAGGAATTATCTTTTGTAAATATATAAAATTTTAAATATGTCAAATAATCGAAAATTCCGAAATAAATTTATTTTATCCAATTTTTATTTTCAGGAAAATTTAGAAAAATCGTAACCACATAAAAGATTAGAATTTAATTTTTTGGTAAGATTCTAAAAAAAATCTTTAATTCAATTAATTAATAAATACAATGATTTTCGAAGAAATGCATTATTTGCAGCATAGGCCAAGCCGCTAGAGAATTTTTATATTTGCTTTTCTGGTAAATCTGGAAAATTTTCAGTAAAAATGATCTGCTGACCTTAATAATTAAGATAAAATAATGCAGCAAAAAACACATTTGGTGGAAAATTTTATTTTCAATCTATTTTGCCTTATAAATTTTTTTCAACTTTTCAACAAAATTTCGAGAATATCATCAAACTCAAAACTGGGCGATGTTTTTTCATGAAATATGAATTTTGTTCAGTATGTACTTAGAAGAAAATGTGCATTTTTGAGTTGCTTATTTTGATGATTTTCCCAATATATTAGAAAATCGAAAAACATTTAGAACAAAATTTTATTTTTAACTTTTTTTTAATATTCTAATTCCTTACTTAGCTACACCCAATTTTTTGTCCACTTTTATATAAAATTATTCCCATAATTTCTCACTTATAGAATATTATAAAATAATGTCACTTAAAGGATCTTGTCCTTATTTTTTTATATTATGTATTATTATTAACGGGATCATGTTAAAAAAACAATCTTTTGTAAAAATGAAAATAATACAAAACCCCAAAGAATGAAGAAAGAAAAAAAAACTGACAAAGGACAAAAGGATACTTCAAGGATCAAAAGTTTTTTTTGATCTCTTTAAAACTTTTATTTATTTATAATAAAAGCGGAATTTGTACTATCACTCACACGCCATTTGCAAATATATGCGTGAGAGGTTAAGTAATTATCATTTTCTGTCTCTTATAAAAAATTACTCAGGCCCGGCCCTATAGTTTGTATTTAATGTCTATAACCTTCCTTTAAATATTAGGGTTCATATTAAATCCGCCTGTTAGGCATATATTGACAAAAGGCAGGTGAAAGATAATTTTCAATTCCGATCTACTAAGATTAAAGATCTTTTGCATTATAAAGATGATATTGTCTTTATCTTCTTTGGGTATAAAATGTCGAAATGCCTCTAAGATTATTGCGATTGCTGGAACCTTCAAGTTATCGTATAGATTTTTAGAAAGCTAACCGGAATTAAATGGACTAAGATACTTTGGAACAAATAAGGCTCTAAAATCTTAATGTTCTAGATATTATGTTCCATTAAAATGTGGTCCAAAAAAAAGTTCTCGAACTACTCGAAAAAAAACAAAAAAAATTTGTTTTATGATTTTCCTCCGTGTCAAATTGCAACGGCAGTAGCATCAATTTAAATCATGTTTAATAGGCTCTCTTTTACACTTGCGTTTATTGAATTTTATTTCGTTCGCTCACTATATGGGCATCCTATCCGTATACAAGAATATATACATCTGTTGTGTTCGGCAGAACTGGCAGCAGAACCCAAGCTCTACAAACAGTCTCTACAGCACCGATTAACGTTCCATAATATTGTATCATATAGTCAAATAAACCATTTTGGCTAACTGCTCGTCTCTCTTTCTATATTTCATTCTCAAAATTCTATTGCCTGTTATGCTATGTTGCGGGAGTCGATTAACTTCAACAGTATTATGTATGTTTGGTTCAGAATGAATAAGGCAAATCGTTTCAGTTGTAAATTAACGTTTGAGTTAGTTAGTGTACTTCAGTGCTTATAAACGTGAATTCGATTTAGGGGGGTTCCTATATATATTATTATTTTTTTTTTATATATATATACGTATATATATATATATATATTTTTGCTGTTGTTCCGTTCGGTTTTTGGTATTATATGTGCGAAGTGTATGATTGTATATATGGAAAAGAAGGAGCACGCGCGCGCGATTCCTTCCAGCAGCAATTAGATGAATTATATATCACATACAATCAACAGTGTGAGAGCAAATAGCGAAAAAAAAGAACAGAAAAAGCGAAGGGAGATAAAGCAAAATAATAATAGTTTCGTGAAAACGTGGATTGTTTGATTAAACGCAATTAAATGGGGGAGCTTTAATTGGTGCTTTTATAAATAAACGGTTAATTGATTTTTTTTTTTTCAGACGAAATTGTTGGGTCGATTAGTTGTTGGGAAATTCTATTTATCACTTTGCTAAATAGGTTTTTTTTTGGTGTTGCTGTTGTTGTTGTTGTTATTGTTGTTGTTTCTTCTATTTTGCTTACTGATCGATGCTATATATAATCATTTACAATTGATTTTGAATACACAATGGACGCCGCAGGGTTCAGGTACTGCGTAGGTGCAGCAGTATTGTAATTTTCTAGATACAATAATTTATTGAGAAAGAAAAATAAAAAAAAAAAAACAAAAAAAAAAAAATCATAAAAATTGAAAAGAAAAACACACACACACACACACGCACATCAAGATAAGTTCATCAAAATATCAAATTACTGTAAATCAGTTGAAATAACAAACAATTTGCAATTTTGTGGAGTTACACTGTTAATGGTCAAATGGAAAGAACTAATTTTCCGGTGATTGTTATAAAATAGAAAAAAAAACAATTAAAAAAAACTGTGGAACAGTGGAAAACCAGAAAAAAAAATTTACCAAATATTTATGTGAGATAAATAACGGTGTAACAATATTACTGGAGACGGGTTTACGATTCTGTCTATATATGTGTTAACCTAACAATTTATTGTGTTAAGTGTATAGAAAAGGATTCGATGGGATGAGCGGTTGTACGTGATAATGGATTTATAACAATGGTGCGCAAACATTTTGATGTCAACGCCAATTAAGGATTTACGTTATAAAGGTGGTGTATAAATGTAATAATTGGTGTAAATTTATTGTTCCTTAGTATGGATAAATCATACCATATTTATGATTATATAGATAGATTATATGCATGTGTGTGTGTCTGTACAAGTGTACATTGTACATGTATATACTATAGAGTATTTCTTAGTATCCTCATTTATAATTGATATTTCTTTGATAATTACGTATTAATAGATTTTGTAAATTACACTCACTTTAATTAAGCTCATTTGAAATATTACCGCAGTAATTATAATCACAAATAAGAAAGTAAAGCCGAAAAAAATTAGTAATATATACTTTATACCTATGTACATATATACTGTACATTAAAGATATACATATATACTTATGTGTTAAATTCTGAAGCTTATTTGATTTAATATTTCATGTAAATTTATTGAAATAGGCAATAGTAGGAGATACAAATTAAATATTCATTATTTAAATAGCTAACTAGTTAGAATAATATTATCCTTATAAAGCAGAAACAATAATATTGAAATTACACATTGTTAAAACGTTATTTTCATGAAAATCGCAATATTTAATAGCAAAGGATATGGGGATCAAAGGATATGAAAGATTATGAATTAAAGCAACATTGAGGATTGTTACATATTCTCGGATTATAAAAAAAAAACATTTTGTGAACCACTCACGCAAACAATTCGTGTTTCTACCAGGGTTTAGACAATTGATATATAAAATTATAGGACTCATAACAAAAAACGATTAACGTAAAAAAAAAAAAAAATCGACAATAAGTCTATAAACGAACATTTTCCAGTGATTTCAGGTGTTTCGGACAATTGTTTATAATGGAGACATGTTTTTGGAATTGGTTTTTCTATGAAATTTGTCGTCATTTCTATTTCAAACGATCTTAGAATAAAATTCGTAGGCCACCCAAACAAATTATGCAAGGCGCACAAAATTGCTCATAGATAAAATTCCACAAATCCACAATATTTTTTTTTTCAAAAATGTTTTTCGGAAAAGCATTTTTGTCTTAACAATTTTATTTTTAAAAAGAGAAAATCTCTGATGATAAGATTTGTTCATTTTCAAATAAATGTTTAGCGCAATTTTGTTTTTCTCATCTTAGATTAGGTTTTGATAATTTCTGTAACTTTCAAAAACCGAACTTTTTTAGTTCTAGTTTTTATTTAGAAAGAGAGAGAGAGAGAGAAAGAGAGAGTATTTTTTTCTTCCTTAACCCTTTCACTTTTCTCCTCACTTTTCGTAGTGTCTGGAACTAAAATTTTTGATTATAATTTTTTTTTATTTAATCGGCCAGAGGTAGTTTCTTATAGGGGACGATAGTGAATGGGCTAAGTAAAAAAATGTTAACACTAAGTATATGAAATACCTATTTTAATGGAATACTTTCCTAATTAATTGCATAAATATCCATAAAATTTACTGATCTTTGCCTCTTTCTATTTAAACAGTGGCGTCTTAAAATGCAAGTTAAAAATTGTAATTGACCATAATTCCAAATTAATTAACTAAGTACTTAATTGTTCATTGTTAATTGTTAATTGTTTTTGAAAGACTAGACTTGATGTCAAAATAAAATCTATGCAAACTCATAACTCATAAAAATAAAAATGCAAGAATCAAATTTGTTATTTCAATTCAAAAGAGTTAAACTATTTAATCTACCAATTAAAAAGTATGCACAGTAGCTTTTTATTTAATATATAATACCGAAAAAATCCAACATTTTGCTAAACACAAAAAGCCATTAAAAATTAACCACTTTATCCGAGTTTGTAAAAGAATATTTCAGTTTATTCAAAGTCATTTTAAACGTCTGTGAAAAATAAATTTTATCCATCTCCCTCTGTGCCACTTATTTAACACAGAAGTTTAAACTCTTCCTGCTGCCGCATTGCTTCATTATAAACGTACCCTTTTCGTTCGCTACCCTTAGAGCTTGCTACCCTTAGCGCTCGCCTCTCATTTATAGATATATATATATATATTTTTCTGTGTATAAAATTTATAGCTCTCTAGCTATAGATAGATAGATAGATAGATAGATAGATAGATAACTCTAGCTAGCAGCTATTACGTACAAGAGTACAAAAAGTGTGGATAGATGTACCATCCACAGTATATATATGAAGAGCATAATTAGAACAACATCCAACGATTTAAAACTAAGGTTAATTATCTTATAATAGGAGGGAAAAGGCATTCTGATGATTTAAGGACCATATACTTTGGAGCGACATTTTTGCATGGAAATGGTAGAAGAGAGGAAATATGATGATTAAGATTTTATATAATTTGTGTTCAAATGATGGGATGTGGGGGGTTGGCTTTTTGTCTTCAAGATTTAATGGTGAATTTTATATAATGAAGTATAAGAAATTATATTAGACTAATTAATTTTCGTTAAAAATTCTTGTGTAATTGTTTCCGAGGTTTTTTTTTTTGCTCATTCTGTTGTTGTTTGTTTAAATTTGTTGGAGAAAAATACGAATGTAGGTATGTGTATGTATGTAGGTATATTTTTTTATGTATATTGTATAAGTACATTTACGCAGTTGCAGGTATTTTGATAGATAGGATGGTAATAATTTCAGTTACGTAATTGGTTCGTATTGTTGTCAATGAAAATGAAAATAAGGCTTCATAATGAAGTTAGATAATAAAAATTAAAATCTAAAAGGTATAAAGATATTTTTAAATTGCCAAGTATTTTTAATTATGCAAAACGCATTGATGGCGTATACCTACGAATCGGTCGTTCTACATTGAGGTAGGTTTGATTTCCGCCAAAATATTTGGTTGTCCGAAAAAGGGGTTAAAAATTAATTTAATTAATACGGAAATCGATGGAAAATCAGTAGGGCCCCGCAGCGGCACCGAAATCTTAAAATGTCTTTTCATTAGGGTTCGAGGAAAATTACTTTTTTTTTTGTATATACATATATCAAATAAGTAATAAAATTTTCCGAATGTTTGAAACATTATTGATTTTTTTTTTAATAATTCCCATATCTAATGCGTCACGAGAAAGATCGTTTTCTGTTTTAAAGCGTGTCAAAAATTATTTAAGGAGTTCCTACTGTGGCCATTCTGTAATTCTTTTTTTTTGAATTCGATCAATCGATTAAGTATTTATAATTATGTGCGTAAGTCAAAATGACTAAGCTGAAAAAAAATGTTTTTTTTTAAAAACACTCAATTCGATTTTAAGAGCGAAAATTTTGATTTTTTTTTCCTTCAAAAATGTTACAGTAGGCATTTTCTCTCTTAACATTTAATATGAAAAATCGCCCAATATTTTTGTAAAGTCATAAAATCAATGATATTTGTAAAAAGTTAAATAAAAATCATGATTTTTTAAATCTACTGGAAATCTGTTATAATTAGCGTAATCTTTATTACTATTTTCGTTTAAGCGTATTCAGTATTGCAATTCAATGGTGTGTGTGCGTACAATCAATTGAAATATCAATAAAATATGTTTAATAAATGAACACATTAATGGTCAATAAAGTTTGATTGCACGATTTAATAATTTATAATGAACGCTTACACTAAATTGCTCAACAATATAAATGCCAATAAAACCAACTTTTTCTGTTGTGCTGTATATAATACGAACGGCCGTCGTAAATAATATGCACCACACTTCATAACTTCCATTTTATATTTTGTGTATGGAGTCGTTCGATATTCATGATTCAGTTTGGTTTCTCGTCTTCTTGGTAAATAATTTCATCAATGGTATTCTTCCACTGTAATTTATATTTGTCTGAAAAGAATTCTTGCGTCTGAATTATTATTCGTAATAGATTTGTTATCTCTATTATAAACATAATAGGCAATTCAATTTTGTTTTCAAATAATTATGGATATTATTTTTCATTGGTTCTATTAATATTTCATGATGAAACTCTATATTCATTTAATAGCATTCAATTGATTTTTAGTATGTTTTTAATTTAAAAAGCAACAATAAAATGCTGAGGTGTATTATTTTGCTATACATAGATTGGTTATATGATGATGTACCTACTCTATTTTATAGCTATTGTAGATTTATTCTATTTATAGATGTTAAATTTTAATATCGTTGCATATTAATTAGAGTACAAAATGTAGATATCTATTATGGCAATTTAATAACATGAACGGTTCGGGTTGATTTAGTATTTAATTATGTAACTAAATAATTTTTCATCTTTAGTATAATTTCGATTATATAGTTATTATTACTATTCTCATTCTGTTGGATTTGCGATTCAGTATATCACATATTTTATGTGGTATGATATTTTTGAACCAATTTTCAATAGAAATATTTTATTTTAATAGATATTCGATCAGAAAACAGTTCCTCAAATAATGGTCCCGCAGTTTAGGAGATATGAATTTTATTGAAAATCTAAGTAATGTTTAATGGAAAATTGTGAAAATCGGATGAAATTTTTTTTTTTTCCAAATTCCATAAATTTGATCTTAAAATTGGTAATCTAAACATTTTCAATCAATTTGTATAGAATTTCACATGCATATCCACACATTTAATATAGAACCCTAAAAACGGTCAAATTTCACTTTTAAAAATTGAAAATAAATAAAAAGGACGTAATAATTCCAAACATCTATATGTCGTTGGATTCGTATCTCAGCTTTAATTTGAGAGTAGTCTCAAGAGTTTACTCCAATCCTACGATTTTTAAAAAATCTTTCACTGATATGAAGTTTTTGAATCAGTATTTTTATAGAAATGTCTCACCATATCCATGAACGGTCGGCCAAATATTTTATTTATTCGAAGCAACTAACTGGAAAACTCGAAAATCTAATACTAGTGGATTGAGTGGTTGCCTTTGGAGCGAGAGGTTCCGGGTCCAAAATCAAAATCGAAAATCTAAGGGATATTTAAAGGAAAAATTGAGAAAATCTGAAGATAAATTTTTTTTTCCGAATTCCATAAATTTGATCCTAAAATTGGTAATCTTAATGTTTTCAATTGATTTCTTAACATTCCAAGTGATTTGTATAGAATTTCACATGAATTTCCACACATTTACTAAATGCCTGAAAACGACTTAAATTCCGATCCAAAAATTTAATTTAATTTCATTTGAATACATTTTAAAATAAATACTTAAAGAACCAATAGACCTGTCTTCTATATATCATTGCATTGGTACAAGCCTCAGCTATAATTTTCTAGTAGTTTCGAGGTAAAACTCTAATCTCCCGATTTTTAAAAAAATCTTTTACTGATATGATGTTATTAAATCTGTTTTCTATAGAAATGTCTCACCATATCGATGGACGGAGTATTAAAATTTGTTCCATCTGCACAGAATCCAGCGACATTTTTGAAATATAGCTCCAATCGTCATTACAGAATTTCAGCTACGTATTCGTTCAAATTTAAATCATAAAATAAAAATTTTATGCGTGCTAACAACTTTAATTGATTTTTAAAGTCACGCACATAACAAATATAATTAAATACATATGCAATTAAATGCAGTTTGCGTTTAGTATACCTATACTTACACACAATATGTAGGTACTTATATATAAGTAAGTGGTGATATTTAATTTTACATGTTTCTGTTGCATCAATTAAAATGTATGCACTGTAAATTTAGCATTTATGAGAATTATTCAAATTGATATGATTTATCCTTAAAGCATTTAAGCTATAAGGCAATTTCAGCTCATTTTAATTTTCATCTACCCAATTGCTAAAATGTTGCTTATATACTTTTTAATTTGATGTTTTATAAGTCTACATATCTTTTTCTATGTACAATTTAGTACATTGTATACATCAGTGACGTAGCGTGAGTTTTATTTTTGTCCATGGAAAGTACCTCTGAAATTCTTACTATAATCCGTGTAGCTCTGTTTGTTGATCAAATATTTTAATAAAGATTATCTTATTTGAAGTAAAATTTTATTTTAATTTTTTTTTTGCCTCATACATTTTTTTTTTTGGTTTTCCAACAAAATATCGTAAATACAAATTTACAAGAATTAAGTTTATCATTATTATTATTATTAGAATTAAGTGTTACAAAAATTATGCTGATCATAGTAAGAGTTTTAAAGAACTTTGCATTGTCAAAAATAAAATCCACGCTACGTTACTGGTATATATCACACTTATCTGTATGTTTATAAAAAACAATGCTAAATAATTTTTAAAAACTCTCTCTTTTTTTACAGGTTCTCCAGTTCATGATGCCAGAGGTGGAGAAAGAACTTGCACTGGATTTGGAAAATGGCTCACAAGCACCGTCAGTTGAAGCAGATAATTTTTTTCCTTTGGCACGTTCAATCTCACCAAAAACAAATGCATTTGCTTCAAATCACTTAAATACTAATTGTGAAAATTATTGCTACAATGAGATCACGTCAAATAGAATTTGTCCGATCGACTCTTCACATAATGTCAATTTAGACATAGAAAAGTTTTCGAAACAAATAATGTTTAGCGATAAATTTATGATACCAGAAGCAAAATATAACGAAAATGATAATCAGATATTGAGACCATTAACGGCACCTCCAACTCCAGTTCAAAGATGTCAATTACGGACATCTTCTGAACCACCTCAGTTACATAATAAATATGTTGATAATAATGATAAGATAACATATAATCAAGAAGTTGGTGTAAATATTTTTAATACTAGTGAATCATCCAATAACATAAGACAAGACAATAGCAATAGAAGTGAGCTGGAGCGTCGGTTAAGCTCGCCTATTAATTATCCGTCTAAAAATGCAAAAAATATAGAAACGAGTTCGTTACCTGATTTATGTTTTAGACCGTCAACCCCATGCTTAAGTAATATTACCAGCTGGCATCCACATGTCTATGCTATGCCACCGAAAGCACCTACCCCACATTCTATTGGTGATATTTTAGGACTAAAAATACTTAAGAAACCGAAACCAATTCGACCACCATATCCCGATCAAGAACCATCAAGAGCAACCATTAATCAAATACTTAACGCAAGTCTAAAGCCACCAGTAACGTGCGATGGTGATTATCAACATCAATACACTCATCATAATCCCGATCGACTGGAGGTTGGCTTTGACCATTGCATATTTCGAAGTACTTCATTAAGTGAAGGCAGTGAGGATGATAGTGCAATAAGTGATCAACCATTAAATTTAAGTATCACAAAATCTAGAGATACATCGCCAGTATTAAAAATCTACCGACAAACCAAACCTAAGAAAGGTAAGTTATATAATTATCTATTTATGTATATAATTACTTAACAGGGTCAACTGTTTTAATTAAAGAATAAAAAAAATTAGAAACGAGAGGATATAAAAACATAACCATCCTTCTCAATTTCGGACACGAAATTGCCTATCCAATCCATCGACCATAATTAATTATTCGATTCTCGTAGTTGAATTATAGGGAGATTCAGAAGAGACAGTTTTTTAATATGAATAATTAGCAATAAAATTACCCAAACGAAGCCAAGAAAGGTCTTAAAATTTACGTCATTGTGACAACATTTTTACAACCTAAATATTATGCACAATTATTAGAACAAATTTTCTATGTGAACTTAAATCGACTTAAGCTGTTCTGGCAACTGGCCGAACCGGGAGAATTAATTTGAATAAAAACGTTGCCATTAAAATTGCCTTTAAGAGATTAAAAGTACAGAAATCATTTTGATGGATTTAATGTATTGGTTTACTGTAAAATGATTCCCATACAAAATTCAAAGCAGCACCACAAAAGAATTGTTTAATGTGTTTGGAAATTCTTAGAATATTTGTATACCGACTACCTACATAAAAACTTTGAAGGTCAAACATTACGATCATAAAATAAAATAAATAATTATTTTATTGTTATTAATATAATTAAAAAATGGAAATTCATTGGTATTGGAATATAGCATTGGAAGTTTTCGTAGATTTTCGTGAAATTAATCAATGAAGATAATTATGCATAAGGGATGGCCGAAAGTAACGATTAAGGAGCGACATTATTAATTAAATTCGTATTTATATGTAGATAGACATAAAATCAAAATTTCCATCCAAAATACCAATTACACCAAGACCTCGATTTTCGTCGTTAATTGGTTCCACAGAAAAGCGACGCAAATCAAAATAATCTATTCTATAGGACTTCTTTTGAAGGATTTAATCACCAAATTCATCGCATAATAGATGTGATTGTATATTATTCGCCTTGCATCAGTGTTATTAGGAGGGGATTATTTATTATATGGATTTTCAATGTTAACCCTTCAACCACATGGAACGTTTTCATATCGCATTTCTCTTATCGCTTTGCCAATATTTTTTTGGATATTTAAGCGTCAGGAGACGCTTTTTCTTCGTTTAATTTGTTTTCTTTTATTTTAAAACATAGTCGATAGTCGTGCACGATAAGTGTTAATAAAATTTGCACTTACATTTTTTTGTTTTCTTTTTACATTCCATTAATACAATCCTTGTATCGAATAAAAATTGACCGCGATTATATACAAAAAAAATAAAAAATTAAAAAAAATTGAATTACAAAAATTATTTCGTAAACAAATCTTACTCTACTTATCAATTAGAAATAGTACTTTACATCAGTATATGAGTATATGTATGAGTAATAAACAATTATTGTCATTTTAACCCACGTAAAATATTTTAATTGAAAATAAGTATTTTATATGTGTAGGTTTCACAATTAAATCGTCTCTCCACTACAAACCTGTCATATCTCTGCACCTAATTGTCATAAATTCAAATCGTAATGATTAAGAGTTTGGTTGTATTATGCAAATAAGTGTGTTCAATAAATTTCGTCTTATTAGTTAAATATACATACAGGCATACAGCGAAACTATTCCTATATTACATTCTGTATAGAGTAGATACACATTATACGTACCTATACGGACATAATTCATGTTCCCTGGATGACTAATCAATTAATTGTGGATACATAATACATATGTATGTATATGATTATTATATATTATTAATTAAATCAAAACATGTGATTGATATATTGTTTCATTTGTGTTTAGTTATACTGTTAATTAATGCGCGAATTATATAATTAATAATTGGGTATTGAAATGTTTCCTTTGAATTTATGTAAGTATATGTAGAGAGAGGTGTAGGTTAATTCTATCTATGCAATGAACATACAAAATTAAGTGGCTTTCGGATGTTCCATATAATTCATTGATAAGTCGATCCATCTATTTTGGTAGTCTTTTATACTATAGGAACCTCTTTTTAATCCAAATTGATTTTTTATAATTTTGTTGTTGCTATTTTTGAAATGTACCTAAATATTTCTAAAATAATATGCGAGATGTTTATCCATTATAGTACAAGTTAGTCCGGACTTACTTATCCATTGTAAAACTATGTATAAGAGACACTAAGAAAAAGTCAGCGGCCTTTAAAATAAAATAACAGGCAGCAAAAATACACTCACGAAATCTGTTCTCTATCCAGGTGACAATTTGCACAAGAAAAAAAAATGTCAGAAAAAAAATTATTTAATTAAAACAACATCAAGATCACAAAATATAATGCCAAAGGACTAAAAATAAAATCCTTACAAAAACTTCTAATAAGAGTAATATCAAAATAATTCTAGGTATGTCTGTACATTAGTTCAAAATTATTCTGTCAAAATAGTCTCCGTGAATATGATCCTAATCCTAAGAACAAATCTATTTCGGTACCATTTTTAAAAATGATGGGCTTGCCTGCTTTGCAAATTTTCTTTCAAAGAAAATTATTCTTTTTTGAGAAATTTGCTCAGAAGAGATTATGTGTGGGTGGATTTTATATGTTTTCACTTCAAAATGTCTAAATAAATTAAACTGTCCTGTTCTAGGATGCACTTATGATTTTGTCTAGGTGTTCTGTGGATCAATCGTTGATTATGAAAACTCGAGCGGTAATGGATCTTCAAAATTGTGTCAGGAATTATATACAAAATTACACCGAAATTACAACAAATCAAAAACAAGATCTATACTTCAGTGATTACTCCCTTGATGAAAACTCTACTTACATAAATGTAGAGAATAAGCTGCGTAGTCACAATTTTAATTATATTTTAAATTAAAATGACCAACTAAAAGAGTGGGTACTTACATGTTAGTTTGCAAGACACAAATTTGAGAGAATTTACTTCGATTTATGTAAATGAAGATCCATTTATTGTTTTCCTGTTTTCTTGTCAAAAGGTAATATACCCACACTCAATTACTTTACACGAACTGATCTTATCTTCAACTTTATTTTTCCACAAATCATTTTAATATACACAGAACCAGGGTTGTTAAAGTAACAAATGATCGATAAAATACCTAATTTGTTACTAGTAACAAATGAATATGTTTCACGATGAAAATCAAGTTACATTTGCTACATGTATTTGTTACCAAAATTTGTACCTATTTTTCAACCCAATGGTTGTCGCCAATTCGCCATTCTGAAATATTTCGGAGCAATTCTGAATATGTCTTGTGATGGGGTTATTTCATGTATCAGTTAAAGTGAATTGGTAGGAATTGTATTAGTTTAGTACATTTGTTTCATTGTTTCATTTATTACCAGTTTGTTATCAAAATTCGGCAACAAATTAAAAAAAAAGTGTTACTTTAACAGCCCTGCACAAAATAGATATCTTCACAATTCGAGGACCATCTTCAATTTTTGTTCACAGCCTTAGTTTTATTTACAGGCGATCCTCGATTTTTGCACAATTTGATATTTCGCACATTTTTAAAAATTCTTCAACTAACTCTTAAGAAAGAGAAAACTTTCGAACATTCTGTTTCTATTGCATATCGTTTATGATTGTCCCGTTACATTGTTTAGAATTTAGGTAATTTTATATTTAATTAAATAGTCCAGTTCAATACATGTATTAACATTAAACTTTACTCCAGTCAAATGTTGTTAAATAGAGAAACAAATCGATGTATCAATTTCAGATATTTTTATATTGTACATAAATTGTGCATGATCGAAAATATGTTGACATTACCATTAATTATTTTAATATAATTACCATCTAATGTAAGTATCCCGTTAAACCATTTTTATATCGAATGTGTAAGTATCTGATTTTATATACATTCATCTCGCATTCTTCCATTATTTTTATATAGCAGAAAATTGAGCTAACTACATTTATTCACTTAATTTCAGTTTCACAATTATTCACATTAGGAAACAATGTTTAACAAATTTAATTCTAATTATAAACAGCAATTATTCGCTAAAATGCATTAATTCATTTGGATGGAAGAAACATTTTAAAATAAATTTTACGATACGCATTATATACGAATGAATATCATCGCTAAACTGCAGCACATACATACATACCTACATATGTACAGTGTACATACATATAAAATTATTATTTATCTGAAAATTTATATGTGGTGAGTGTTTAAATATTATGTACAATTGTACTGTACGTACATAAATACAAATATATTAATTTAATGCATTTCATATGCATAATTTACAAATTATGTAATATATTTATAATTGAATTAATATAATTAACGTCATTGACAGGGGTATTTTCAGCGCTTAATATTTAGAATGTTAATAAAATATTTCTATTGTTTATGCAGTTATAGAGTGTTTGAATGAAACAATTTTGAAGATATTTAATTTGTATCACGCATCAAGTACGAAATAAATAATTTATGATGATGAAATATGCTAAACGATTAGCTAATCAATAGTACCTGCTCTTTGGGGCGGAGGTCTCTTTGTAGCGCCCATGTTCCCGAATAAATGTATAGAATAAATACATAACTTATAAATTTATTTAAATATTTTAGTGGGGTTTTTAAATTTTGATTTTTAAAAGGTTAATTTTGTTAGCTTCGCTTGTATACATAGAAATGTTTTTATTTCTAGTTAGAATTTTTAGCATTCTATTAAGAAATTAAAAAAATGCCGAAAAATGTATTTTCTTCAATGATTAACTAAAAAATAATAATTGGAAAAGACTTTCTTCACTAGAATACTTAAATTTTTAAAAGGAGAATTTTGCTCGCTTCGCTTGTAGAAAAGTTTTTATTTTTGGTAAGAATTTTTAGCATTTTATTAAGAAATTAAAAAATATGCCGAAAAATGTGATTTCTTCAATGTATACTTGACTATAAAAAATACTTTGAAAATATTTTCATCACTAAAATACTTAAATTTTAAAAGAAGAATTTTGCTCGCTTCGTTTGTACACAAAAGTTTCTGGTAAGAATTTTCAACATTCTATTAAGAAATGTTTTATGTGTGTAATTTCCCTGATAGTAAAAAATTTGTTCCTCATTTATCTTTTAATATATTTACCTTCTTCTATAGGAACATAAAAAAATAAGACCACAGTCTATCATTCGTGAAGAACAATTTTTATGTAGAACCCTGCAAAATGCTCTGTTGCTCTAAAATTTTATATCATTGGTCAACTAAGCCATCAGAATAGATTTTTCATTACATATATGAAATTCCAGTTGGAATCAATACTCTCTGCTATCACACAATATATTTTTACTAACTAACATTGGGCATTTTCTTTTACAGATAGTTCAACTAAATCTCAATTTAAAAGAAAAAAATCCACTGATTCCTGCAGTGATCCATATGTTACAATATCCGAATCATTATTAACAACAAATGAAAGTAATATTAAAGTACATAATCAAGATCTTGCTGAAGACTCATCCGAAGATTCGTCACAAGATGCCAGACGAAAAAAGAAAGCCCGCACCACATTTACCGGTCGGCAAATATTTGAATTGGAGAAACAGTTTGAAGTCAAAAAATATTTGAGCTCAAGTGAACGAGCTGAAATGGCAAAACTTCTGAATGTAACAGAGACGCAAGTAAGTTATTAATTTTTGCCAATTACATATTAACTTTTTATGTATGTGTGTGTAGGTTGTGTTTTGATAGAATTTTTAATGATTACAATAATTTTTTTTTTATTATCAAAAATGATACTAAAAAGAAATTTAAATTTCATTTTCACGATTTTATTCCTCGTGTGTTATTTTAGGACAGAAATTATTAATTGTTGCATTTAACTTTTAATGTATGTTATGTACATATATGTACATATATGTAATGTATATGCACATGCAATACGAACAAAACTAAATTAAAAATATATGACAGGAAGTACATTATTAACAGAAAACTTACGGCACGAGTCACTCACTCATTAAATCAATGTTGTTGATTTAAATGAGTTTTGCCATACTGTATTGATATAAATAGCATCATAAACTTCACATCAATTTTTCTTCTAGATATTTGTCTTATTTATTACACTTATTCAAAATTACATTATTTGTGTGATTATAGATTGTCGAATATTACATTTCGATAGATCTTGGAGTGGCATTCAAGAAACAGTGGGCACCAAAAGTTGTGTTTTGCCACTATAATTTTGGAGAAATAATTTTCTAATTTTGTGATATGCTGTAAAATAGGAGAGGAATAAATAATAAAAGTAGAAAATTTTATGAAATTTTTCAATTTCGCCTTCGATTTTACGGCACTGATTTTTTTTAATTATTTTATTTAAGTAATTAGGTACTTTTCAAACGCACAGTTACATTTGAAAATCAGTTACTTCACAATAATTTTGAAAGTCCCATTTTGTGTAAATTTTACGATGCCCTTCCAAAAATGATTTAAAAAAAAGGATTTAAAATGGAAGTTAATCTACCAGGCGTGGGAAAATATATTTTTTAAAGCGAATTTCAATTTTGAGCATGCGAGTAAAATTTTTATTTACGAAAATTTTACATAGAATCGAATGCAACTCTTTGCTTAAATCCTAATTTCATATATTTTTATTAATAATTTGTTTAATCCTATACATTAGTCATATATATTGACATCATCTTGCATGTACATATGTACTGTACATATGTAGTAATTATATTTCTGTGCACAACATATATATTTAAGTTTACCCAGTGTAGTAAAATCACCAACAATCAATGAACCCCAACAGAAAATTCTAAAATTAATTTCATCATAAAACTTCTTTGAGCTGTTTTGTAAATAAATCTAATTTCAAAGATTTAAGTATTTTAAAAATCATAAAGTATTAAAGAGCGCCCATTTATGTTGAAACTAATTCGTTATAGGTTTACAAAATAAAATATCAGTGACTTACATTTAATACAAATATATATTTTGATAAATAGTACAAAATTAGATCAAAGTTTACAGCCATAGTAAGTGATTAAAGATGTCGTTTTAAATCTCCTGGGTGGATTTATTTTAAAAGCAGCAAAAATCAAAACAAGTATATGGTGTCATAAACTATTAATTTAAGAGCTATAAGTATTTTGAATTTTTTGAAGCAGAATATTGTGACAATAAATCATTTTTATATTCGCTAATGCAAGCATCCAAAGACAATAAATGGTTTATAGGTTTTTTTTTTTTAATAGACCAAGATAATTATTTGCTTATTTAACAACTGTGTAGGAAATATAAAAAAATATTTTGTTAGTATAAAATATCACGTTTTTCTTATTGTCATTATTTATTGCATATGGTACTTATGTACATACATGTACTTACATACATTCCCATATGATACATATTGTCTATGAATGATTGCCGCTACTTATGTGTATTATATAGTAGTTAGGTTGTATCGATTTGTAATGTATCCATTCCATTTCCAAACATAGGGTAAGAAAAGCAATAGTGGACCCATTTTCCCGTTCTCTGTCGGCTATTCGCTTTGGAAATTGTATTTTCGTCATATTGATGGCATTGAACTTTCTTCCAAATAAACCTTATCATGTCATTTGGCGTCATTTAAAATTGTCAATAAGTTCGGTTAATTGATTTTGGTGGCCTACAAATGGACATTTTTTTTTAAACATCCCTTCTTTAATATTAGCAATGCTATTTTGCTTCCACACGCTAAATAAATAACGTGAATGGTCTATTTGTCTACGGGAAATTTCCAGTGGGTATATCTTTATGATTTCTCCATATTTTGGTCTTTAGATATTCTCCATACAATTTTTTTTTTGTTCTCTCACAAAATATAAAAATTTTCGAAAAAAATGATAAATTTTAATAATCATGTTTGCTCAACCCTTAGAAGACTCCCTAGATACAAAATTACAAGAAAATGGTCACTTTCTCACATTTCTTATATGAATTTGAAAAAAATATTATCAATACAAAAAACCTTTTAATTTTTTCACCTACTATTAACACTTATAGAAGCCCTCCCCCCAATACAAAATTACTATAAAATGCAAATTTTATTATGAATATTGGAATTTAAAAAAAATGTACAATGAAGCTTTTGTCTATTTTTTACCAATCAAACAAAAACAAATTTAAATTTACTTTAAAGCGTGCCACTATTTGGTTCCTTTACCATATGTCACAGGAATCGGTTCAGTAGCCTCTCTTTTGTAATTGATTTTTTATTAATTTGTAGAAAAATGATAAATTTTATTTATACATTTTTTACTTTATTAGTTTACTTGTTAAGTTTTAATCAATACTTCCTACAGGGAGGGATCAGACATTAACATCACGATACAGTTTGGTTCAAACAATTTTATTTTATTTTTGGGGTCTATTAAGATTAATAGCACCTAAGCTGTCAGAACTACTATAGCGCATTGGAGGTTTGTCCAAGATATTGTTTCTAAGCAAAATGTTTTTCCGAAAAATTCTTTATGTATGGATACTTAAATATATTAAAAATATAGCAACTGCAAAAAGACAAAAAAAAAAATACAAAAATCAAATGGAAATTTAAAAAAATTGGATTGAATCATGGATTTTTAATGGTTTAGACATTTTGTTTTAATATATTCATGATTTTCCATAAAAATTGTAATTTAATTTTTAAAATCCGTTCATGGTAACATTTAAATATCACACTAAATGAAAATACAGTAGACTCTCGGTTATATTTACCTATTAAATGTCAGGGTTTAAACTATAACCGAGTTGTAAATAATATAACTGAGTGTTAAAACAAAACAGGGCGGAATTTGGAAGTTTATTATATATTTAATAATATTTTATCATTTTTTAAACATACATGGCATGCAGTTGTTGAACTCCTTACCTATCTAGGGTACATAATCGAGTTAAACTCGGCAATCACCGAGACAAATCTAGAGAACTGTAGGATCGTGGTAATGAAAAGTCGATCGATAAAAAAATCAGCATAGTTATGTGTGTGTTGTAAATATAACTGAGAGTAAATATAAGTAACTATGTATAAATATAACCGAGAGTCTATATTTTGTATTTTGTAGTTCTTAGTCAAATTAAATGGTTTTCAAGTATCACAATCACAACACATATTTGACATATGTATGTAGAACAATATTGGTTTTATGATATTTAATTATTTGGTAAACTAACTGCATGTATGTAAATACATTAGATATAATTTGAATGATTTATATTTATGCATAATTGCGCCTTAGAGGTATTAAGTAGTGTACACCATCCATGTATATATAGGGAATAGGGATAGGGGGAGGGGGTGTTTAATTCAACATACCGAGGTAGGGCAGATATACATTACATCTTCGAGTCATCTCCACACATTTTACTGCCAATAGACTATCCATAAGCATAACATATTCAAAGTGGTTAAAATAGCAGGCATATTGTAGAATAATTGTACTATTCTATATAATGTACCAACATTGTACTTGTACACCTATATGTTCTGTAGATACATATCCTATTCTATCCTATATATGTATATATATATATATATTTATAGTATGTGATGTATATCTCTATATAAACGGGAATAGAATTCAGATAGTACAAGCTGATATGCGTACTAATTTGTATTAATTGCTATTTAGAACTAATTGAGGTCTGCATTATAGAGATTTGCTATCAAAGGTATGCTATGTATACATAAATTATGTAAACACATGGTTATATATTTCAAAATGTTGATATTTAGTGACTACATACGTGTTTGTAAGTTAACGCATATACTTATATGTATGTATTGTACATATAGGTATCCAACATATAGCCCAGGACGTAAGTGTACATAATATATACATAACATATGTACAATGTACATACTTATATGTATATAGGTTATATATGTATATGTTGTTTATGCGTATATATATATATATATATATATATACAATTCTATATAACATATACGTACATATTATACATTTAATCTTACGTTTTGTGCTGGGAACGTTAACATGATAACATATCCCTATCGAATGATAAATGTGTGTTTATGTCAGTATAAACATCGTTTAAGGCAATGAAATAAGATGGTATTAGACATTATATCCAATCCATATACCTACTTGCCTACTAGCTACATTTATATCTATATTTACACGTTTAATCAACGAGAAGTACTCCCACGTATACATATATATGTAATGTAATGTGATCGATTTTTTAAAAAATTCTTAAACCATAAACTCAACATTAAAAGATCAATGAACATGTCGATTATAGTTCAATTCATAATCTATTCGAGAAATTGAAAATTGAAGAAAATTGTTTAACATTTTTGGCTGTCTTTGATATTGTCCTCGATAACATTCATAATTAGCATTAATATACATTTTTTTCTTCTAAATAATATTTGTATGGTAAAATTTATCTGCTAATTCGAAACGCACTTTTTTTTAGGAAAACAAAATCGGTTTGGTCACAGACGTTTGGTCACAATAATTATTTGATTATTTTACGCTCAAATTTGCTGAAACTTTGATTAAATTTTTGTTTTTTTTTTAACAACTTCACTATCGTTTTATCAAAATCAAAAATTATGAGTCCAGATGACTTGTTGAAATTATACTAAAAAAAAACCCATCTGTTTATACATTTTTCGAAATTTTCTGAAAAAAATCTAAAATTTTCTTACTAAAATTTAATAAGAAAAAGTCCCTGAGTTGTATACCTAGGTTCTGGCAACACTGTAAATTTGCGGCCATTTTTTGGGTAATTTTGCTGGTGTGTGTGAAATGATAGTCGATTTTGTAAATTGGTTAAAATGCTGTAATATAAAAAATGGTTAAACTGAATTTTTAAATATGTAGTTATGATTTAGGTAATTATTTTTAATCTAATGATAATGTAGTTTACGTATAGTTATTTTTAATTAATAAAAGAGAAGTTTCGTTGAACATTTTACAACATTTATTAACTTAAATGTACCAACTATTTAAATTAATTACTTAAATTATCCAATTAATTATGCAAGAAGATATTCTGTCAGCGCATCATCATCATCTTCTACAAGCAACACATTTAATGTTTCAAGTATGTATTATGTATGTAGTGCAACCACAAATGACTAATTTATTTTCTTTTGCTTAAATTATAATATCATGAAATTGGCAATGGCTAGAAATAGGTGTAAAAATATACTTCTATTAAATGCGAAAATATAATTTGAGTAATTAAAATTTATATTTGTATTATATATCTACATGCATGATTTTATACAATAATGTATGTATATTAATGTCTCGCCATAGAATTCAAGAAAATTACAGTGTCATATAGTCAATTAGAAGCACATGTACCATAAAATATGTAATGCTATTAATATATGTTTAAGTCAACTATGTACATATGTACATATATATGGGGTATTTTACATACAAGAAATTTAAATTCAGTTTTGTCTTTGTATATACATATGTATATAATATTGCGATATATGTACAGTACACTCTATAATACTAGACCTAATAAACAATAAAACAAAACAAAATATCAGTAAAAAAGTCTCAATTGGATGTCCCGATTGTAGGTATTTATAAAGTAAGATTATTAACACTAAACGTACCAGAGTGGTCAAATGACCCCTTTTTACAACAACATTTTTGAACTCAATTTTTTCTCTTTTCCGCGACTTACTTTACGACTATTTCAATAATACTTCTTTCGTTTTTGCTGATAATCTGATGTACGTACTCCACAGTTATCTATCGTGAGCGGTCTATTTGACCGCTTTTCGTGAAAAAATATGTATATAAAAAATGTGTTAATAATTGGGACTAATGGCAGTTACATAATGTTAAAATGTCAAAATGTACTTTTTTTTTCTCTAATTATTGATTTTGTTCAACATCTTTCCTATAGCCTATAATCACCATTAATACCAATAACACCAATACGACTTAGCACACAAGGTCAAGCGGACACAAACAAATGGTCCAAGCTTCATATCGAGCATTGAATGGCCAGCGCATTCGCTTGACCTTAATCCAATGGTGTTCAGCGTTTAGAGTATCTTAGAGGCGAAGGTTTGCTAAAAAAAAAAACATGAAAGTGTTGGAAGCTCTAAAAGAAAACATCTTGTGACTGAATGGAGAAAAAATACCGCAAACTCACTCACGGGATGCGTGTGATGCCTTTTTTCACAGATTAAATGATGTCATTTTGAATAAAGGTGGACATATCGAAATTTAACAAACATTTCTGGTTAATTGGATTATTATTTACAAATTTGAATGAATTTTATAACAAAAATAGTGTTTTTGTTACTAAATTTTTGTCTTTTTTTACTGAAGCAGTTCAAATACAGACTTCTAATATTACAGTTTTCAACTTCAACCATTATTCCAGAATAACGCGATTAAAAACAAAAATAAAATACCTACCACCAGGCATATTTAATTGTCTACATTTACCTACATACTTAATATTACGTACTATATGACAAACACGTTACGTTCAGTTTTGCTGTCTACGATCTTTTATATTAAAGTGTTACAAATATAGATACAAAATTAAAATATCTTATGAGTAAAATTATTTATTCAGTATATTCCCATTTATCTATCTATTTTGATGAAATTAATTGAATGAGACGTAAAGTTACGTCAAAGTATTCGGCCCCAATAAAAAAACATTAATAATTCTTATAGTGACATCCAAATAACATAATAAATATCAAAAGAAAAATCCCAAGTTGCTGATCTCGGCAACAGCTAATTATCAACAAAGTTCTTTAAGTCATTCAAAAACAAATTATACACATTTTTTGTCAAATAGCTTGAGAGCATCATAACTTAACTTCACCAAGTGATTCTAATAATAAGTTGTTGAGAAGTGACTGTTATTTTAGTTAATTTCACTATTAGTTCATTTACCACCACCGTACGCGCTTAAATATTATGAGATTGAGAGGCATTTTATCTAAAAATAGGCACATGTTCAGAAATAATTTATGGCATGCTGGCTTATTAATTAAAAACATAAACATTTTGTGAAAATTGAGACTAACTTAGCGTAATATTTTGTTGATAGAATGAAATAGTTTTTTTAATTTTGGTGTGGTTTAAATATATCGCGAGACTTGTTTGTTACTTCCGGAAGAAATGAGAGAGGGAGAGAGAGAATAAAAATATAAGAAAAATAAACCGAATAAATAATGAAAATCATGAAATATTGATCGCCAATAAATACTTTTAATTATGTATACATTACACATCATGTATGTACTGTACATATACATATTTTGATATAACTGAACCAAGAATATTGAATGCTTAACGGTACTATACAAATCGTTCAATATGTTAGTTTTGACATAAATCAAAATTCGATAAGGACAATAAATTCGATTCTGAATAATTTTACCGTATAAAGAGATTCTTCGATGGTGGCAATTTCGATGTATTTGAAATATAATTAAAGATTTTAGTATCTACCATGCATCTACATTATACCGTTTGTTCACTTTTCAATCAAAAGTAAATTTTAGAAACTCCTTCTTAGTCCCTATGTAGGTATGCATAGTAATGGTTTTTCAATGAAAAGGTTCAGGTAATTTTCCTTTTGACGATATTTCGTTCGATGCCATTGCTGATGTTGAATTTGTATTTTCCTCAATTGCTTATTAATTCGCCAAAATATCTTCCATACTGCCAGTAATGGCAATGTCCGGTTTATGATTTTGCTGCAGAATCAATCATTTTTCGTCCGGACAAATTTAGTGTCATCTAATAGAGGAAAAATGTCTTTTGCAAACGTCTTCTATGTGGAATTATTGTTTTTTTTTTGTTTTTCGTAGACTTTCAATCTCTAAGTTTTCTATGACTTGAAGATTTGGTGCTGTGAAAGACCGATGGCAATATTCTGATGGGTTGACAATGAATTTATCTGAGACGGCCTGTACTGTAGCTTTAATTACCATTTAATTGGTTCTGATAGATATAATTTCTATTCACATTTTTTTTTCGTAATTTACCATACTTCTGAATCTTATCGTAATACGCTCAATCTAAAATTCTAATTAAAATCATTTTTAATTCTCCAAAATTAATAGTTATGAAGTAACAAGAAATATTGTTCAAATTCCCAGAACCACCCTACTATATCGGTAACGTTACATTTTTCGGCGGTTATCTACTATATGACGTATACTGAGTGAATACTATATCGATGCTTATATTTCCTTACTGTCAGGGACGATTTTTCATAACATTGCAGAACTTACATTTTAAGTTTTTGAGTATTAAATATTTTTTTATGAAAGAACTCCGTCCATTATATATTAGCAGAATTCGTTACTACTTACTGTGTAATATGAGAATATTAAACGAAACATTTTTTGCAAGCCCAAAGAACAGATGCTTTCGAGCAAGATATTAATTATTTTCTTTTTTAATGAAAATGGCTGCCGGCTGTGGTCCAAATTTGAACGTCGCCTATATTTAAAGATTGAGTTATTATTTGTGCTGAGCTACTAAAAAATACTTGTATGTTGTTTTTTTAGAATTTATAATTATTTTAGGTTAAGGTTTAGGTGCTTATCTATCTTAACAAAAGGCCTTTTCTTGATTTGTATCTTCTTTTTTTTGACCTAAGTATATATTTTCAAAATTATCCAACTACATTACATATGTATTCATCACCGCATGACAATTTATTCTTCAATCATTATAACAATGGAATAATCTTAGGGTTAAACTTTGGGTCAAATTTTACTAACTATACAATAGAGGATTCTACATATTTACTTGATGCATATTATTATTTTATTATTTGTATTCAAACTGAAATTGATTTCTGTATAGACGAAAAGTATGTTGTGTATATGACATATGAGACAGTTTTTTTTTTCTTCATTTTCTAAGTATATCAACATAAGAACAATTGTATTAATATACATTTGATTTGATCGCCTACATCTATCTTGATCTTGTTTATATTTTTACAAACCTCACACATTGATTTATTATTTATGTTTATGATATACTTACATATATGCACATTTGTACATATCTTGTTTTATTCTCTATAAAATATGCAAGCCATTAGAATAAGATTTATACATAAAAATAGTATCGATGTTACTTATTATGAATAATTAATGTTGCTATTCATATACTCGTACAGTTATACCAAAGAACATTCTTTATGATAAGATTATATAGAACACTAAACAACTAATTGTGTGGAGCAAAATAATTCACAACAATTGTGTTTGTCAATTGCACTATTACTCAAGTAAATTCGTTAACCATTTAAGGTCCAAACGGTATCTGTAAAAGGTTAACTTTTAAAAATATGCTGTTCCACTAAAAACATAAAGGTGGTTTTCCCGAACAAATATAGTTAAATTTCTCAAAAACCCCACAAATACTTTTTTTCATATTCGATATGTGCTCCGCTCACTTATAAAGTTGCCTGCAGTAAAAAAAAGTCGGTATTAGATTTGTGGAATTTAAAATGTTAAGTATTTTCAAGAAAGTAGTTAAACGTCAAGTGTGTTATAATATTTGATTGCAACAAAATAAGGAAAACAACAATTTTCTACACCAAAACTATATAAATTTAATAGCTGGGGTAAGATGGCGATACGTCGTCAGTAATCTATCGAATACCCAATAAACACAAATAATAATAATTTTACCTTTCTAAAAAAGCTATCACTTTGGAAAATATCTCAACAAAGTTACAAAGTTTCCTCAAAAACTAATAGTACGCCATCTTACCCCAATAGGTTCGTCATCTTACTCCGGTTTCCACAAAATGTACCAAATTAAATAAATAATTGAAAAATAAAAACTTTATAAATTCTATGATATTAATGATTGAATAAATATCAATAGCGCTAAACCTTGCCAACTTGCCCCGTTCTCCCCTATATAAATATCATACGATACATTTTAAATCGTAATAATGAAATTAATACCATTTGGTATTTTTCATTGTCAACATTTTTATTTCAGACCTAGAATTTAAACTAATTTGAATTATTCACACACAATTTAACCGCATCTACATATATATATACTAACGATTACATACATAATTAAAATAATTGATAAATTAAAAACCACTACCTATCTGTAACATCTTCGACATACATACATAGTTATGTTAATCATTCTCTCCATATAACCTATCTAATCTTTGTCCTACAAAAAAGAAAAAAAAGAAGAAGAAAACATAATTCGGTAGCAAAAGTTTTTTAGACCCATTATAAGTTAATTGACCACTTGAAACTTGTTTTGATTTTTACTTTGTTCCTTTTTACTTTTTGTCATGTTTTTTTTTTTTTTCTTCTCCCAATTGATACCCATTGGGGTTTTCAGTTTGAATATAATGATTAGTATGTACAAAAAAAAAAAAAAGAAATAAAGTTATTTGAATATAAAATTTACATTATACCAAATGTATTCTCTTTTTCTATAAAATATTTGACCGGTGACATTTAATACTATGAATTCTGGAGAACTGTCCAAGAATGAATTAACAATTAACTAAATTTAGCCCAATTTATTAGTTATAAAAAAAAAATAATAGAAAAACATGATTTTCTGCTGTTTTTACATTGTGTGAATGTTCGTTCAATAATTAAATCAATATAAATATTGATTCTGGCAGCACTGGAAATTCTAGCTATTTTTGGCAACTCTGCTAATACTCGTTTGATTTTTAGTTGTTCAAGTTAATAATTGAATCACCATAAATCAATAAGGATACTTAAAATATGGGGATATATGTACATAATTGGCGTGTATTAGGGTGGGACGATGTGTGTACCTTAAGTTGTTTGATCTTATCAGAACCACTTTTTTAAGCTTCCTGTGAGTGTTTAAACGAAATAGTTTTTTTTTTTTCGTCTTTGCTATGCACCCCACTAATTTTCCGATTTTTCTGCACCTTTTTTTTTTAAATACATTTTTCAAAGTTATGCTGTACTACACGGTCGATGTTAAAAAGCCTGAATGAACTTTATAGGTAAAATGTCAAATATTATTCTAGGATCAAAAGAATGTTTAAAATCTTTAAAAATGTCAGATAAAATCTACAAATTCATTGATCAAATTTCAAAGTTGGCCTAAAGTTCTAACATGTGTGTGTTACAACATTTCCTCTTATTTGCAGGTTGTCACTTTGTTGAACCAGTCTAGCTTAGCTAGAGTCATCCTATCACAATCGACATCTGATCTTAAATCTTAGACCTACTCATATTGTTTAGTTTAAAGTCTACTAATCTGTATGAATTGAATGAGATCTAGTTTATCATAACGAATTTCTAGCCCGTGATTCGATTGCCTGCCTCAGTAGTACTGTAGATTTCCAATAATATTCCATATATTTTACTGGAATGGTCAGTAGAAATTACTTCTTCTGAGTTTCATCTGAAATGTTCCACTATCGAACGTCTCGCTAATTCTCATTCCGTACAATTTTTTATGTAACACACATTTATGAAGACACGTAACGTTCATCATAGCAACCGATTGTAATACATTTTTGTGTTGTTTGAGGATTTTTAACATTGCCCGACGTTAACACCGTAACGAAATCTTACATTTTTCTAACTAACATCGATCTGATAGGTAATGTTAAAATTGTAAAAAATGTCATTCCGTTGACAGCAGCTATACATCAGTTAACATTGATGGTTGAACAAACCCCCAGCTCAATGGAAGCATTTGTTGGACCTAAATATTTTATTACTTTAGTCTTTAGTTGCTTCTCTCTATTTTTATATCATAAATATATTTACTTTTACACTAAATACGAAAGCAACAAAATAATTCTGAATTTCCCTTCTATAGATAGAACATTTTTTTTATTAAGTTATCTATATTTGCTTAAATTGAATTTTTTCTGTTACTGTATTTTCGTACGTAGGTTTTTCGATGATAATTTTACCTATAAAAAAAAAATATTTCTTTGCAAATAAAAAAAAAAAAATGTCTGAATCGATATAATAACACAGAAAATAAAAATATTCGTACGTAATTAGATTTCTAAAAATATATTTACGGATACAATCGAGACATATTAATATTCATAATAATGGATCATGGGACAATACTCACCCTTTCTATACAAACATACTACTATACATATGTACCTACATATTGCATACAATATTACTCATGATATTTTAAAGATTTAATTAAAAATAAAGAAACGGAAAAATTTCAGCGGAATTCCAAAGATTTTATAAGGACCACCAACACATCTTACCAATGTCGGTTCTCTTTAAATTAATATGCGCACATTTAATATATACGAGTATACCTTACCTTACCTACCATTGGATTTAACAGGCCCATTTTACAAACTTCTTTATTAGTAAACGGTCGAAATGAATAAATTGGTCAAGAGAGAAATAAGAAGAAGAAAAAAAAAATAAAATAAAGATCAAAAAATGGTCTCACACATTAAGAATTAATTATAGAAAGATAACACAAGTGTACGAATATCAACACTTTTGGTGGTCAGTGTAAGTTCGTCTAAAGGTTTTTATCTGTAATTAATTCAGAAGCATCCGATTAAAAGTCTTTTAATACATTTGCTATCTCCAAATTACATAATTAAGTTGAAATCGTTGTTCAATAATAATATAGCCATTAAATAGTTCATAACAAGAATTTTTATTGTATAGATAGAGAAACTGTTATGAATCTAAAATAGCATATTTATTGGCTATATCTTAATAATCTCCTCATAGAGATTAAGTATGACGACAGCGCTGATAGATCGGTGGTAAAATATTTGACTTGTCATCGCTGCAGGTCCGGGTTTACATATCGAAAACATTTTTTTCATTTATGCATTTATCGAGATGACAAAGTGGTCGCATGGTATATTGAATTTGTTGAATAGATAATTTTCAAGCATTCGTATAATTGCATCACACTTATTGTCTATGTTATTTATTAATCTCTTCCTCTGAACTTTGAAGCTTTACATGTCCGTTTTGTTCTTAGCTATTAAATTTAATACATACATAAACATAGAATTATCTTTTATAACCAAAATTTCTATTTCTCTACTTTACGCAATGGTGACTTCAGAATGATGCAATTATTTGTAAAGATTTTTTTTTTTAAATCAAAGTAATTTACGCCTAAATACATCCAAATAGACTTTTTGTGTGTGACGGTTTTAGAGAATTAATTATCCAATCATCACGCAATTATTTAAAAAAAAAAATTAAGTCACTTTGAAGAAAAAAATGAGAGGGCCGAATATCACCCAATATCTAGAGACCATTTCTTAAATAGTGACAGTTCAATTTTCTTCATATTAAAGATGCGCTTTTGAAACTTTTTTAAATTATTTTAAATTTCCAACATTTTTGGCAAATAGAATTTTTGAAAAAAGTTAACCCTTATGGTATACATACATTTTGAACCTGACAGGGTTAAACAAAAAAAAACCAAAATTTGTTCAGGAAACATTTTTTTTTTTCGAAATCAATACCGATATCAATAAACCCTTTGCAAGAAAGGTGACTTTCAATCATCGGCCATCCAAATCAGTGTTGTGTAATGACTCGAGCGGCGACTAATAGACAACATCAGCATGAAACAATGAAAAAAAAATGGAGTACCGCTTGCAAACTATTTCATTCGACCTTTTCACACACTAATTTTATGTCAAATAACCTCGAATTGTTCAGTTTCCAAAGCAAAAAAAAAAAAATCTCCAACAGCAAAGGGAGCAAACATTGCAATATCTTGCCATAGGAAGGACTAGGGGTCATTTAAATCGAATAAATTTTGTATCATTTTGTAAGACGATTAAACCTTTGGAGACGACTTTCACATTTCTTATGTTTTTAGTGCATTTTAGCATATTTTTAAAAGTTAACCCTTTAATGGCATCTTTAAGAGGTAACGTTTACTAAAAATTTACAAATGCATTAAAAACGTAATAGTGAGAAAGGCTTTTTGAAATTTTTTGATCAACCCTTTTATATTACATAATTAAAATTTATGGGTCTTAAAGGGTTAACTTTTTCCAAAAATATTGTATTATTTGACAGAATAATGTTGGAAATACCTATTAAATATTTGGAAAAGAATCACCATATTCATCGGTGGTGGTCAATACGTTAGGTACGTCTTGACGTATACCTACTTATTTTTATTAGGGTAATTGAACGTAACATAATTAATTATAAAATTAAAAATTTAATCAACGTTGAATTTCCAACTATTATTACCACGAATGAAACACAAATTCAAATTAGTTTGTGAATTTTAATTGTTCAAAAATAAAAAGTCGGTTTTTTTATTTTGTTTTAGTTTTTTTTTTCCAGATTTTTTTTTTCCATGAATTAATTATAATTTTAACTATACACCAACAATATTTCAATTTTGAATTTAATTAGTGGTCGATATAAATGTTATCGCCGGCTTTATATATGTATAGAAGTACATTTGTACATAGGTACTGAATTAATACGCTTTCAGAATTTGAAATATAAACTTGATCAATAAATTAATTGAAAGATTAAATAAAACAATAAATTATTATGCAACTGTCATCGCACAAAGTAGTATTATTTTGACTAGTTTTTTGTTTTTTTTTTTTTTTTTTTTCTTTTTGCTAATCGGGCATTATTCGAAAATGTATATTTCCACAAACTCATATAACTGGATTATGGGCATAACATAAATGGACATATGCATGCACTTGTTCAATGTGTGTGACAGATGTCACTGAAGTCAATATAATAATCGTTCATATAAGTTGGGTATATACACTCGTATATTATGATGAATAATACAGCAACATTTACCACAATATTTAATTGGAAATTCTCGTTTAATTAATCACTTATATACATAGTTAGTTAAGTATAAAATTTAAAATGCCCAGTAAAAATAGTTTTGGTTTAAGATTTTAAATAAAATATTAGTTATATATTCAATACGAAAACATATTTGAATTTGACACTGGTTATATCGTACCGTTTTCAATTTTAATTGATTCTTAATTAGAATAAAACTTAAAATTAAATATTGAACAAGTGTATAAGTTGTTGGTTCTTATATGCCTAAAATCCTTCCAAAAGAAAAGAACTAATACCTCAAACCTTCCGTGAGGTGCTTTATGCCAATATGACTTAGTTGTCGAAGTTATAGTTTTGATTTATAAGCGTATGTTATTTGAGATATCTTAATTGGTTAACGAACGGTCATCCTTCATTTATCCATGTTCCAGTCCAACCACCATATTCTAAATTCGTCATCACAGCATACGAACGATTTGATTAAAGCATAAAATGCTATATCCAAATCGAATAGAAGAACGTCAACGTAAGGAAAAAGCGTTTATAACTTGTAAGTTGTAACAAAGTTTTTGTGACTTAGTATACATCCGGTAACTTCTCTTTGATTTTCATTTGAGTTATTATTAGGTGGGTGTTGGGTGATATGTACATATATGTATGTGCGACATATTTGTCACATTTTTTCGTCAAATATTTTGTCACAAATTTTTTGGGACAAATTATTGATTCTTTTTTTTCTCACTAAACAATCATTTCATTATGTGCTCCGATTTCTTTCCGTCACAAAAAAATGTTCCGAAACTTGCACCTTTAACTGATAAATTATTTTTATTTTGGGTCACAAAAATTGGCAGAAAAAATAATTAGTTTTCTCAAAAAAATAGTTTTTTTTTTAAATAAATATTCTATCACCGAAAAGTTTTATGCGCAAACAAACTTTTGGGACACTTTTTGGGACATCTATTAATATTAAATTTTCTCAGCTACTACACGCCTTACCTTACAGAGGTGGTACGTATGCATACATGTACGGTGCGCTGCTATAAAAATATTATCTCTATTTATGTTATTTAAATGTTACTAAATTAAATTATTTTTAAATAGCCACATAATTGATGGCATACCCTCAAATCTGCCCAATTTTCCTCATTCTACAGCAAATATGTATCTCCAAAATACCTACAACTAGTGTTTATAATGGAGGGTAGGTGTATCTATGTATGTATGGATGTAATAATATTGAAATAAGTATACACACATATACATACATACATATAGTATAGTACTGTTAAGCTATACATATATATTATATGCACAGTACACAATTTTATTGATATGTCTATATTCATCCAATAATACGATGCTTCGGCATTGTTACAAACAAGCAACCAATTTATATATTGAACATAGTATTATAATACATATGTATATATATATATGTATATAAATACATATATGTATGTATGTAAGTATATATCTATACACATTATGGTAGTTACATTTATATACCCTCTTTAGGGCCAAACAACTGAAACATCGTTTATTGATTTTATGATTTGTGTCGCTTTTAAACGACCGCTTTAGCCATTATATTCTGCTGCCGTGATGTGTTGTTGTTGTTGGTATAGTTGTTGTTGTCGTTCTTGTTGTTGTTGTTGTTGTTGTTGTTGTTATTATTTTTCCTGATAATGCTCCTCTCAAATTCTGTGCTGCTCTTCTTTATTGGCAAGGATGACATGATTTATGATGTATATTTATCTCTTTTACACTCTCTTTGTGTTTTCTAAGGTATTTTCAATTTATATAAATATTAAATGCGAAATAAAACGATTCAGATCATCATCATGTACGTATATTATTTGCGAAAAGTTGTTTCACAGTCCACTGAACTGGATGCCAATTATTAAATATGTCACGAGGAAAGTTTTCTTGTTCAACAAAAGTTTTTCAATGGATCTTTTTTTTCCAAATTTCGGTGATTTCCTTTTCTTTTTTTCTTCTGCTTCTTCTTTTCTTTATTTTTCTTCTTTTTCATTTATGGAAAATAATTTTCTCAATTAGGTATTTATGTGTATTTATCTGCTGTATGTACATACAATAAGTATCGTTTCCTTATCGTCACAACGATATTAGATAAACAACAATTTTGAGGGTCCTTTTGTTGTATAACACACAATTCTTATTGGACCAAAATTAAAGTTTTTTTTTTCTTCTTAACTCCTCATATTATATGACATAATAACATTTAAGTTATATACTTATTTATGTTCTATGTAATTGACTTGTAATAGACTAGACAGCAAGACGATTAGTATTTGATCAAAGGAACGATTTAAGTTGCGACAATGAACCATTCATATTATCGTATCCTCTGATATTAAAAGCGAATGCATTTGAATACATGATTGATAGATCATTTTTGACATAAAATTTAAATCTAACTTGAGCTGGGTGGACGATAAATATACAAAGGTGCATGATTTATTTTCATTTATTTAGTAAATCTACATTTAACAACATCCCTTCTTAACCATAATTCTACCAAGTTGGGTCTTTGAGACACATTTCATTTTAAAAATTCTTCTACTCATTTAGTACGTATATTAACGCTATCGGAGACTTTATGTAGTTTATCATTCGACGTTTTTACACACAAAAAAAAATACTGGCACAACCTGCCAATGTAAAAATAGCCTGGTTGGATTAGGGTTAAGGGTATTAATTACCATACCAAATTTTATTATAAATCTTTTCTTCCATATGGATTTTTTTCGATTTTCCTACAAAATATTGAGAAAATCGTCAAAATATGCAACTCTCAACACTGAGCGAATTTTGTTCAGTTTTTTTAGCTTTTTTTCCATTAAAAATTTTCTTAGTTGAAATCTCTCAGAAATTCGACGAATAATTCCACCTAGTGCTCTATGATTTTACTCTACAAAAAATTCTTATACGATCACCTGTTGGGAATGGAATGTAGCACATCGTCAGCTTATATTTTTTGGAAAAAGTTAACCCTTTAAGATCCATAAATTTTGAATATGAAAGGGTTAATAAAAAAAAATTAAAATTTAATTAAATTTGTTCAGAAAAATATTCTTTATGTTTTTAGTGCATTATTATATTTTTAAGAGTTAACCATTTAAAGGCACCGTTTGGATATTAAAGGGTTAAATAAAAAATTTACAAAAGTATTTACAATTAAATTCTGAGAACTGTGAGTAGATTTTTTAAAATTTTTGGTTAATCCTTTCATGTTCAGAATGTATGGACGTTAAAGGGTTAACTTTTTTCAAATATTTTATATGGTGGAAATTTAAAATAAAGTCAAATAAAGTATTAAAATCACATCATTACTATTAAAAGTGTCACTTTTTTAAAAAATGCAAAAAAAAACCAGTCAAAATGTTCGTCTAATCCCCAATTTTGTTTTCCATCTACTTCCATCAAAATTATGTACATTTTTTTTCCGAAAAAAAAATCACACAATTTTCTCACGAGTCGCCTGATTCTCACTGATTCGCATTATAGATATTCGTAAAAAGTCTGTAGTCCTGCAGTCCTCACTATAGGAGGCGCTACCATTAATAATTAATAGCCATTAATAATGGATTCGTTTCATGTTCATACCGCTGTGGCAGTAGGGAGGTATTTTATGAATTCCAGAATATTCAAAAATTTCAATACTGGTCAATTAACACAGTCAAACTATAATTTTAAAAAAAACGACTAAATTTGTAATCGATAATGTTATGGGTGTTATATGCGATATGCGATCGATGTGCTATCCATATTTGTATACCAAAATCTTCTCTATTGAAATAATCGAAAAATAATTTAGATATCGATATCGATTGAAAATTTTTATTTTTTAAAACTCTACTAATTGATTCTCATTCATAAAAAAAAATTGTTATCGCATTTAAGGCCCTTATTAATTATTATAATGATAAATTAATAAATATTTATATATCAATAATCGGTGTAGTACGAATATTAATTTATTATGAGTACATTACCGATAATATGGGGCTGTACAATATCGATAATTTGTGGTTAAGTGGAATATACAACAAATCGAGCATTCTGTTTATTTTGCAAACACAAAATGAATGTTGTGTTTAATAAACAAAATAAAATAATTCGCAACCGTAAATGGAATAAAATAAAATTTTGTTAATGCATTTTCTATGTTTCGTCTTGTGTAGTTATTTTTTTTTTTTTTTAACGTAGTATTTTGGTACATGTATGGATGTATGTATGTATTTATATGTAATGTATATAGGGACTTCCCTGTAGATAGGTACAATACATTTATTTATAAAAATCTCATATATATAGATGTCGATATGTATATAGAGGCGTATGGCGTATGGGATACAATGTAACATGTACGTTTAGAGTATAAATACTATGTACTCCTTTATACACTCTTTTGCTTGAGAATTTTCCTCCTTGCCAGAAGGGTCAGTAAAATAGATGTGTTTTTTTTTTTTTTAGGGTGCAACCATTATACATAAATGTGTACCTACCGAGACTCTCTTTAGAATATATTGAACTGAATTAAATGGACTGTTAAAGAGTAAACGTTTCATAAACGAATAACCATACAGCCACCATGCATATTGTATAATTTTACATATACATACACACATATATTGTAGCTATTATAATATTTGTAATATTGATCGAGGTTTAATCATTTCATGTTTAAATAATTAATTATGTATACCTAATTGGGTATATTGAATGTTTGCCATTTATGGTATTAAACAGGGAATTAAATTATGTTTGTGTTTATGCACTTGGTAAAACAGTATTGAGAGAACTGATATAATGTAGTATTTAGGTATACATAGATATATACATATGTATAGTCTGCTAATTATTATACGTATCTATGCATGTGACATATGTACATGTACAATTATTATTTAAATAAATTTTGTAAAAACAAAAAAAAAATCTTAATTGGCACCGAAATTATAATACACTTTTTTTTGTTTAACCTTTCGACCTACATTCATAGTGGTAACCTTACCCGCCATATGAATGATGACAATAAACCCCGTATTTTATAATTTAGTACTTTTTTGTACATTTTTTTTAAAAAGGTCTGAACCCACTTCTGTTTTTGATACATCTGACATGACAACTAAATCATCGGTTCATCACCTTTTTTTTTGTTGTTGTACTCAAAAACAAAAACTTGTCATCAATTTTTTTGGTAATTTTGTAATTTAATTTTCGAATAGTTAATTCGCAATTTTATTGTTAGCCACTATGGACTTGCTTAGCTTTGCCCAAATTCTGCAATATCAGATGTTATTAATGTCAATTTTAGACGTAAGTCTCTGGCTCAACTTCAATTCTCGATGGACACTTTTTTTTTTGCAAGCACAGCTGAAAATCCATTTTCACAGATCTATGGTGTATACTGAAAGGAATCAACAGCTCTGTCGGAAATCTATTTATATTCTGCTCTTCATTTAAGCCAAAAATCGTTCAACATATCGCTCTTAAATACATCATCACATGAAAGTTCAATGCATTGATCCTTTTCGGGGATAGAAAAATTAGCTGTCAATACAACTTCGGAAAATCGATTTCTTATCAATTTCTTATTCGACCGAAAAAAGCGGCGATTTTGAACGATTTGGAAAAATATTAATTTTTAAATAAATTAATACTGTGTGGAACACTTTTTCATAACAAAATGTAGAAAAAAAAGTGGTGTACCAATAAATATTTCAATCACTGTATATGTATGTGGACGAGCGTGCGCTTAAATGTTTATTTGTGCCTTTTTTTTTTTTGGTGTTTGCTTTGGTAGGTGATTCTTTGTTGAAAAGCTTTTCTTTCAATAAAAGCCCTGTCTGTTCGACATTTTCTTATAAATGTACAAATTTGTTTGGCTAAGATTTCGATATTGTCACATGCTAACCTTTAATCGAACCCCAAACTTCCCCCAATAAAAATCATTTAAATGGTTTTAAATTAAATTTCATTTAAAGTGCAGTGAACAAAATTGTGAAAACTGTATGTACTGTAGATATGTACATGTACAGTACATATATGGAAATAATTAAATTAAAACAAATTCGATTTATCCACACAGAAAAAAGTCCTTTGTTTTATGTTTTTTTTTTTTTTTTTTTTTTTAATATGCAATCAAATATATTTTGAGAGTAAGAGTACCTACATACCATAGGTATTCATAATAAAAATATGATATCATACATCACCAACAGAAAACAATCACATATTGTGGTTTTTAATTCAAACTCATTTATTTGATTGGTTAATGGTTATTTCAATCAATTATAAATTCATTGAATTCAAAGAGGTTACTATAAATTGGTAATTAATATCAAATAAATGCAATTCACACAATAATAAATAATATAAATAAAGGTCATTTTTTCTTCTCTCTCTCTCTCTCTCTCTCTCTATGTCTGACTCTTTCTGGGATAAAACAGAATACATTTTTATTGTTTTTATGTACATCATTGACAGACATGTATAGTTTATTGCTAACAATATTATTATATGGTGATAATAAATTTTATTTAATTTAAAAAATATGTAACTACCTATTATATACCTACACCTCCCTACTTGGTACATTTATAAAAATAATATCAAAATAAGTTGGTTGAAAAAATAATTTTTATTCAATCGTCGATTAAGATACGATTAAGATACAACATATGTAGTTATGTATGTAATGTAATACATAGCAATTAAAAGTATATGAAAGTCAAAATCAATTATTTATAGATAAAAGGTAAAGAATTTTTTAAGTCAATCAACTTTGGAGCTCATAAATCGATGAAACTTTTATGATTATGTGAAAGATTTTTTTTTAAATTGCTTATGTTTCAAATTACATAATATTTAAAGTTTTTATATATTTAATTAACAATGAATAAAAAAAAATTGTTATAGTAAACAAGAAGTAACAAACTCCCAAATTTTATACTTTAACTTAATTTTTAGCAGTAAAAACATTACATAACTTAACTTAATTATATTTTTACCAAAAAACATTTCCATTTCCCTCAAAAATAAGCTCTAACTCATCAAAATCAGCCTAGCGATTTCGAAGTTATGATTTTTTTGAAGTTTACACAAAATGGCAATTTTAAAAATGAAGTCCCCGTTACTAACTCGGAATATAGGCAATTTAAAAAAAAACATATTAGGTCAATTTCTCATAAGACCCATGATGATGAGATCAATAATTCTTACGAGTCGCCACTGTTTTTTTGGTATCTTATTACTAACTGAATGTTGTAGAAAATACTCTATGGAGTCTTTTTGTAAATATTGCAAAAGTATACTTTAAACAGTACCCTAACAACAACAAAAAAGAGTCAAAATAATAATCTTAAATTCCTCTCTATTCTTTTCAGGTCAAAATATGGTTCCAAAATCGACGAACAAAATGGAAAAAACACGACAACATATCAAATATGGAAGCGTCTGAGCATAAAACGACAAGTCCACAAAAATCATCTCTGGATGCCAAAAATAATCAACCCAGTCCGCCAGAATCACCGTCGCATCCAATAAACGCAACGAAATCAGCTGCTGGTACAAAACAAATCAATTCGGTTGCAGCGGAACTAAATGCCAAAATTACAGCAAAGCACAATACAAAAATGAAAAATATTCATCCGAAAGGATTGCATTATACAAAAAGTGATAAACTTGATACGAGCATATCGGTTAAGTCGACAATTTCGCTAGAAACGAAAAAACATTTAGACAAAACGATGCCCGGTCAAAATGACCATGATGTTGAGGCTCGTTTGGCTGCATCAAAAATATCAATTAGCGCTTTTAAAAGTACCAGCGGCTTGTTGCAGCCAACATTAGTGTCCGTTAATATGCAGCGATTAGGTTCATCAAATGACAGTTCGTTACAAAGACATTAAATTGTGATATTTTGTATTTATTGTTTTTTTGTTTTAATATTTAATTTTAATTTTAATTTTAATCCGAACTGTGAATTTTCTCTATTTTCTTAAATGAAAAACAAATTGAAAATTAAAATGATTATTTCAAATAGATTTCAAGATTTAACTTGACCTTTTGGCGAACAGTTATATGTAGTAGGAAGTTTCATAAATTTGCTACAATTTATATTTGGTAGTGGAGCGTATAATTGGATCTTACCAATTAACCATTTAAATTTAACTATTTCTTATATGTATGTGAAAATACGAAATTGTAATTTCAACTAGGTGTCCATGGTATATATAACTGTGTGTAGTACCATATACTACGGTAAGAAAATTTTATCTACATATACCACTAGGATGGTCGGATTATCATTTTAGGATTTCTTTTTTTTTAAGAATATTTTGAACATTTCTGTTATGTCAGTAAATTTGTTTCTCCCGTTGCGTCAGATGATTTTTACCGGCTAACGCATTGTGTAACATAGAGGTTCTTAAACTTTTTTATAAGCGCCCCCCTAAAAAAATTTGTTCATTCAAATATTTTTGTTTATAAATGATAAACCACGTGAATATGTTATAATTGTCATACCACAGTGCTGCCAACTGTGAATAATTAAATTAGAAAATTTCATTATCGTATTCGAAAAATTAAGAATAGATGTATTAGAATAACAGATAGCAAGTAGAAAATCCAAATAAAATACTATAGCGACCATAAATTAAGATTAGATGAAAGTGGGACCCTTGTGATTATATTATTTTCGAAGTATGTATTATTTTTACCCATACTTTCATAAAATATATTTAATACCGCACCCACTTTAAGAACCTCTAGTGTTGCACAATTGTTCGTAACGCAATCCGTCATGATACCGTTCTTCGTAAGATTTTTGAGAATTGTTTTACGAAAAATGGACATGTGATTTTCTATTACGCAAGTTCATGCGGAAGGCATGCAAATATTTTTTCTCTTACCGATACAGTTTCTATACAATTTCACTCTATTAATACCTTATAGAGTGAAATCCGAACCAAATAGTCCAATATTTTTGTTTATACTTAAATCGGTGGAAACAGTAAAAGAAATAATATGAAACATACATATATACATGCATATTTAAAAGCAGTGGTAGATCAGCAATGAAACTTATATTTTGTTATGTCCAATGGTCAAGTTAAATCCGGAACATAAAATTTCAATAGTTCAATAGTGAAACGACGTAAAAAAAGCTCTAACTTAACTAAACTTTTATATTTTTCAATTCTTATTTCAATGTACATACTTGAAAAAAGAAAGCAGGAAACTTTATTGTGATGATTTACCATAATTATCTCGTCATCGAATTTATATCCATGGACTATGGTCGAAAAAATTAAAAAAAATAATTACCGAAATTTGCTTGAAGTTTTTTATTAGACATTTTTTAAGTATAGTCCATCTGGCACTTTTATTGATTTTAGAAAATTGTGTTATGTGAGAAAATGATGATTAAAATCAAATGAAAACTTAAAGAGAAATCTGGCCTCAATAATTTAGAATATGAAAAAAAAATGGATCTCGAACCAACTTACGATTTTTAATAAAAAGAACAAGGGATGAAAAACATATTTTATTAATAATGTACTTATGTATTGTTGGCGATTCTCAAATCTCTTAATCAATCAAACAATCAACCTAAAATAGTAGAGGATAAAAAAAATATTCTAATTGTTTTGCTAGCTACGCTCGTAATTTTAAATTATATTACAATAACCAGCAAGTGCTTGAAAGAAGTATTTACAACTAGGTACTAATAGTAAAACTATAACTTATGACTGGTTTTTTTCAACTACTATGTAGTTAGGAGATATGCTGCACTGCTGCAGTCCTCTAATCTAAAATATTTAAATTTATAAGAAGGACCTAATGAGTAAAATACTTAAGTATATATGTAGTACCGCATAGTATAGAATACTGCGAACTGGTCAGCTCCTGTAAATTATAATTCAACATTTTATGGTTTAAAGTTTTTTTTTTTTTTTGCTTTTCTCGCTCGCAACTTCTATTCAATAAAATTTTTTCGAAATTGTTCTCACAATAATTACAAAAATATTTATTTTAATTAATTACAAAAAAAAGAGGCCAAATACACATACACACTCTCACACCAACCCATGTCAAATTTGTTTTTCATATATATATACGATCATTCCATTCAAAATCATAGTTGCAGTGCAATTTTTGTTTGACTATTCTGAGACTGAATTATTTTTCGTAATTTTCGCTTAATATTTGTAAAACCAAAAAAAAAAAAAAAAAAAAAAGTATAGAACAATCAAAATTATTTTTATTAGACAGTGATTTTCTGATGTTTTAAAATGGAATGAACGGTATATGTATTTAGCTGTAACTTTATGTATACGAATATAAAATATAAAAATTTTTTAATAGAAATGTATTCATATTTTTTTTACAGTGTACATAAAAGAAGAAGAAAATTTTTATTTTATTTTGTTATATAAAATAGTTTCGTAGAGTCTAGATTTGAAAAAAAAAAAAATGTATACGAATTTAAAAAAAAAAACTTAATTTTGAAAAATCAAAAAAAAAAAAACAAAACAAAACATATACATACATAGATAAGTATAGTGCATAATATACTACTACGTACTACTACAATATTAATATTATAAATCCTTGATTAAAAATTTGTTTTTGTATTTTCTGTAGTTTTCCCCAACTACCTAATTTATTTTAGAAATATTAATTAATTAGTATTGTTCTGCCGTCTTCTACTATACATAAAAATATCGGTTTTTTTTTTCATCATCATAAATACTTGTCAATAATCTTAAGAAGTCTTTTAGAATATATTTGAAAAACTGTTTGTAGAAAAAAAAAAAAAAAAAAACTGAAAAATGTGCCAAATTTTGAAAATGATATAGATCTGAATTAATAAATGTATGTACGATGATTATATACCTACTGAAATACATTATTTATAAAAAAAAAAAAACCAAGCTTTATTAATTAATTTTATTTTATTCTCTTCTATAAGATTTATTGCATTAAGACAATGTGAATAATAAAAAACAAAAATAAAATCTTAATAAATATCATTTCAGAAAATCTCGCCGTTCTAGGTGTGAAGTGTGTGTGCCTGTGCATCCTTAGTTTATAGTTCTTGTCATCAGTGGTACCAACCCTTATAGCTTACAATTTCATATTCATAGCATCCTGGATCTACATTTTCCTACTCATTATAACAAAATTGAGAATTTTTAGTTTACTTGGAATTGGTAGCCATGTATGGATGTATGTCGGTATTTTATTTAAACAGAATAAATCAGTGGCGGCTCGTGAAAAATGTTGATATGATATAAATATGGTTTTGAATCTTTATGGATTTTTATATTATTTTTAATTTTCAGCATATTTTGTCAAATAAAATTTTTGGGAAAAGTTAACCCTTTAAGGTCCATACATTTTGAACATGAAAGGGTTAATCAAAAAATGATATGAGATCAATATTTTTCACGAGCCGCCACTGGAACAAATAACTTTTAAACTGTTTTTTTTTTAAATTTTGTTGTTGTCACATTATCATATTTGCTTAGACTAGCGGCAAACTTTTAATAAATATAATTGGACTCATTACATTTATGAAACGCTCTGTAGTGAATTTTTTTAGTAATATATTTGCTATAAAAGCTCTTTGAAATTTATGTTTTATTTAAAAAAGCTTTTAAATTATAGCATAACGAAGCTTTAACGAATATTGTATGTGGCCCGGAAAATGTGAAAACAAAACATTTGAAAATTTATGCTTTGAAAATGTTGTGCTTTTCCATTTGTCGCCATCTACTATAAAAATACTGAATATGAAGCAGTTGATCGATAGGGTAGAGTGAAATGGAATAAAACAATTTATTGACGAATAATGATAGAAATTAATTATTCATTTTAATTGGGATGTATTAATGGAACGCATCTTAAGTAAAAGAAAAAAAACGACTCTTACGTCTTCTCGATGCTTAATGGAGCATTATATAGATGGCCAGGAATAATAGAAATGAAAACTTTGTTAATAAAATGTAATTGAAGCTTGAAAATGTGATTCCAATAAATGGGAGAAACTTTAAAATTGGTCTTTTGTTTTGTATTAATTTCAGATAAAGATCTACAAGATGTATCAAACCGTTATCGGAAACATTACAGGCAAAGATCAACTAGAATCCTACACAATTCCATAAAAATCTGGGAACTTTGAAAAACTGATAACGCCATTAAAATGGCCATCCCTCAAAACCTCTAAATCCTAATTTTCATTAAAATATCTCGATAAATAAGGATTTAAAAAAAATCCGATTTCAAAACGGTACATGCAGCGCCATCTCTGGGTTGCGATACCTGCTGCCACTTATGAACTCCTGATCCGGGAATTTTTTTTTTTCGTATTAAACATTTTTTTTCGCCATTTTTGTGGGGCGTTGTTTTGTAAAAAAAATTATTTTCCAAACTTTTATGCCAAACGATGCCTCACGAAAATGACGGAAAAAAATGTTTAATACGAAAAAAAAAAAATTCTCGGATCAGGAGTTCATAAGTCGCAGCAGGTATCTCGACCCAGAGATGGCGCTGCATGTACCGTTTTGAACTTAAATATTTTTTTTCCTTATTTTTCGAGATATTTTAATGAAAATTGGGATTTAGGGGTTTTAGGGGACGACCGTTCTAATGGCCATATCATTTTTTCGATATTGATGCGTCTTGTAGATCTTCACCTGAAATTTTTATTGATGATTCTTGTGGATCTTTGACTGAAATTAATGCATGCAAAACAAAAGACGAATTTTTAAATTTCTACCATTTATTGGATTGAAATTTTCAACCTTTAATTACACATTTTATTAACGAAATTTTCAATTTCTATTATTCCTGGGCCACCTACATACATTGTTCAGATTTTTGTTGTTGTTGTTGTACTCTATTAGTGCCCATTAGGTCCACCAACATAACTGCACCGCCAAAAATACGTAGCAAGCGCCACCCACTACCGACAAAAAGTTTGAACTTCCATATATTGTTAGAACCAACAAAATATGACAATGGCGGATATATGGGGCATGGGGGCCATGTCCTATTTCATGGTTTTGCTAAAAGCTGTTCCAAATCGCGACACAATCGACTTGTTTAGGTACAATTAGCGACATGAATTGTTAAAAAGTACCTATATATTGTTTTTGTTCATATATATATATATCTATATATATATATATTTAACTTTATTTGGTTTAAGTTTTAACAATAATCCATTTATTTTTAAGTTTTTTTTTTTTTTTACCTATATACAAATATACGAGTTACCTAAATATATAATAATTACAATAACAATTTTTCTTTATTTCACAAATATGCATGTATTGTTTGTGTGTATGTATGTGTGTGTATATGTGTCTTCTATAAATTGAGTTGTAGTTAATAAATTTCTCTTTTGGACCCTTCAGTGGTTTGTATTTTTATACACAAAAAACAAACAAACAAAAAAAAAACAAATGAAAATCTTTGGACGGTGTTAAAAATATTTATACATAAATTATAAAAAGAAATAATATCTTGGAATCGTCACCCCCGGATATAAATTTTGGTCTTATTGTAGTTTTTTTTTTCTTTTTTTTTCTTTCTTTTTTTTGAGGCAAACTGTGGCATGGATCTAAAAATGTTGTATATGACATATTTCAAAATATTTTATCTAAATTTATTTTGATAACATTAAATTTCTAATTTTATTTATTTATAATAGAATAATAATAATAATAATAATAAGTATAAGTTTTATAAATTTATTATTTGACTAGTGTAAACGTATTATGTGTAGATATATAATTAACTTCTTATACAGGATGAGTATTTTTTTTATTTATTTTTTATTTTAATTTTTTTTTTTTTTAATTTTTTTCCAATTACAAATATATATTATCTCGTAGCTTTCTTCCAAAAATAAACATACACCCCCCACTCAATTGTTAAAAATATTCTTAATCTTACATAATGTACGTATGTACGTACGTTATAAATGTAATAAGAAGATTACAACTTTTAAATCTGTTACAGAACACTTTTTTCGTTTTTTTTTTATGTACAATTCTCCATATACATTCCATTCATTGACATTTTGTAATTAAGTATTTTCAAAAATAAACAAAAAAAAAAAAAAATTTATTTCAATTTTGAGAAAATTTGTTTTCATTGTAATTTATATACAGATGACAAAATCGTGTAAATCGAAACCGTGCAAAACAAGAAACAGCATGCGCATATAAAACAGAAGGATAAATTCAAGCCAGAGAAAGTAAGAAAATGTACGATTCAGTTTAAAAGAAAATGGCCGCGAAGCTCTACATTTCCAACGACAGACATTTTCACGCTATATTCAAATCATTTATTGAAATCTAATTCTAGATCGGTGAATGTTGTGTTGGTAACACTGACTACAATAATGGCTTCGATAAATGAATTAAATTAATTTTGGTCAGCCATTTTGTACAAAGTCGTCTCATTTGAACAGCCAACAAGTAAACAAAATGGCAAACATCTGTGTTGCCAGAATAACATTTTCAATGTTCCATAGATACGAATATTTTTGGGTGCGTTTATAGCGACGATTATTGTTAGTTTTGTGGCATCACATTTTCTACACACCTCCTCCATCCATCCCAATGTAGTTTGAGGTCACAATTTGCCATCTCCTTTAGAGTTTATTTTATACAATCACCGAAAGTAATATCAATTCTCAATTAAATTTCTACACGTCACACGGATATTTTCAAAAAAAAAAACAAATTTTCTCAACATCCATTTATGATGAAATATATCTGCTCTCTCTCTCTCTCTCTCTCTGATTATTCGTCTGCGTAAAATCTTTGATATCTTATTTTCTTAATTTAATTAATAAAAATTAATTAGATTATTGGTATGATTAGAAAAAGTAAAAAATAAATTAAACTTTACTCTCAGGACCATCTGCAATGTGCCTAAAAGCATTTCGTATCCGAGCCAAATGATGTGAACAAATATGTCCGTAAGTTTTATTGTACCATTCAGGTGTTTTCCCTCTACAAATAAAATCGAAATTTTTAATTAATAAATTAATTAAAGAGTAAAAAAACAAAAACAAATATTCATACTTAATATCTACACGAGCTAAATGCATTATTTTTGAGCGCCCACTTCCACAAGGTTCAATTAAATATCTAGATGCAAGTACGACACCGCGAACGCCACCCATAAGCAAAGTGGCTTCGGAATGTTCAACGGATGTTTCTACAATAACACAGGCACCACGTGGTAAATCAGAGCGCCAGGACCTATGAATAATTATGGAAATTATCTAATGGAAAATCACACCCAACAATGTCTCACCTTAATACACAAAAATCTGTAACACTTTGAGCACCGGTTGCATATTGAAATATTTCACTTTTCTCATCCAACTCCTCTATAATACGCCACTTAAGTAGATGCTGATCCCAATGATGACGTTCTTTAAACACATAATGCAATACTTCGGTTGGCGGAGCTTCCACTTCGGTAATACAACGCCACAGTCTCAGTGGATGACCGTCGCCAACTTTTTTGTAAGCAATTTCAACGTTTGCATCGAACGACGATATCGAAACCCATCCGCGGGATTTTTCTCGTCCCTCTTTTATTGTGGCACTCGTACATTCGTACAGGTAACCACGCCAGTCGTGCACTTGAAGACCTTCGCCGAGTGCCTCCAATGGTACCGGTCTCGATTCTTCCATATAGCCAAAATTGCATCGCGTTATTTTCTCATTTGATATTGTGAACACCGCTCGACAATATTCAATTAAATATGTCAGACATTCGTGCGATGCTTTTGTTTCGGATAATTCACGTGGATCTGGAACGCCGGTTGGTTTTCGTCGGCGTGGCGATGCGACATTAGTTCTATATCGATTTAATAATAAATTTACTCAATTATTTGTTATAATAAAAAAATATGAAATTTTCAAAAACCTCATTGAAGCAATGCCACCATGAAATAATGACGGAGCCAAGCACACGGCAAGATTATTGGCTGTCATTTGATTGTAATCGGAATTTTCGGCCACATTATGAAGGAATTCAAGTAAATGCTGCAAAACCTCACGATGTTCATCGGGTAATAGTAAAACAGCACATTGAACAGCGTCCGGTCGTACTTCGGGCGGTAAATCTAAAAAAAAAACAAAAAATTGGTTAAAATATTGTCAATCTCAAATTGTCAATGACTGAATGTTTTACGCTGAAAAATGGCCATAAACGTTTCGGACATCTTGGCCGTTAACAGCATATCTGGCAATTCTCGAAAATATTGTTTGATCATATCCGCAACGTCATACGGTTGCTGAATATCGTACACGGACATTGTGTCTACCGGTGATTCTTCCACAAATGTTTTCAATTTTAATATGCGAGATTTGACGCCAGATTTACGAAAAATTCCTATCTGTAATTGTAAAAATCGTAAAATTCGATTTCGAATACAAATTTCTTGTTCTCACTTGATCCATTGCGTTGAGCTTTAACCATTTAATAGCCGTTTGAATAGATTTCGGAAGCGTTTCTCCAGTTCTTTGAATTAATAATGAAAATGGTACGCCAAAAACTTTCTTATCTAAAATTAAAAATAAGAAAAATTAGTAATTCAGTGGTTTGGCAGTTATCTTATTTGATAATTTTTGTCCATCAAGTGCTTATGTGAAGGAGGACCTTCTTTTAATAATATTCTTTTACGTAGAAATAATTACTCTTAGATATGGGCAATGTGGAGCATGACTATGCAATTTAATGACAGACATTTGCAAAAAGTGACATTGACCGTGATTTGCAAAAACTTATCAATCAATAATTATTATAAACTGAATACATTGAATATATGTAGACATCTTTCCCCCTCAATAAAGAATTCTGGCTATGCTTCTGAGACGTAATAAGATTTAATTATTGTTAAAGACACTCTTTGAGATCAAATCTAGTATTGGACTAACACTAATAATGTCTGTAAAACACAAACGGAATCAATTAACTTTGGGGGTGCCAGGACAAACAGAAGCGGACGCCATTATTGAAAAATGTGTCATGTTCACATTTATCTGTCCGAAAACCTTCTATGGACTAATTAGGAATATCAGCAGCTATACTCCAATGGTCAGAATAAATGCGAAGAAGCTTTTTTCCTTTCAACTCGATACAAAGGGACTGAAATGTTCCTGAAGCTGAAGCTTCACAGAAATAAATTTCAAATCATTGCAGAGAGCTGCTGAAGACTGCCTAGTAAGAACTAGAAGCAAAAGTGAGCAGTTGCAGGACAGCTCCTTTGTCATTTTAATGCCGAACATGAATGAAACAGAGTAGAACACATTTTATGTCAATTTAAGAATAAGTTAGGAAGAATAATTTAGGAAGCATAATTTAAGAAGAATAATTTAGAAAGAATAATTTAAGAAGAATAATTTAAGAAGAATAAATTAGAAAAATTAATTTAGGAAAAATAATTTAGGAAGAATAATTTAAGAAGAATAAATTATGAAGCTTAATTTAGGAAGGTGAATAATTTAGGAAGAATAATATAGGAAGAATTATTTAAGAAAAATAATTTATGAAGAATAATTTAGAAAGAATAATTTAGAAAGAATAAGTTAGGAAGAATAAGATAGGAGGAATAAGTTAGGAGGAATAATTTAAGAAGAATAATTTAGAAAGAATAATTTTGGAAGATAAATTTAGGAAGAAAAATTTTGGAAGAATAATTTTAGGATAGGAAATTTCGTACATGTAAAAAAAAAATTGCGATGCTTCTGACAGTTTAATATATCATTAAATGATTTACCTTTATAGTCGGGTGCCTTTATTTTTTTAATAAATTTCGGTAGTTCCCAATTCCATCCTGAACGATGCGTTGGACAATATCTCTCCATGTAACCCGTTAATGTGACTAGAGCTAATTTCCGTATAACCTAACAAACAAAATATCCTAAATTCCTTTTGTTGCTTTAGTAATAAATTTACGATTTTATACTTGAATTTGTCCGCACGACATGGCCGCCAGTGGTATGCCATCCAAATCTTGTGGACGACTTGTGAAACATTTCTTAAAAAAGAAATCGGGTCTATCGTGACTTTGAAAACTATGCCATCTTACAACTGATGTACTAAAAAAAAATTAATATTTTCATTATCTATGTATTTAAGTCTGTCTGACTTAAGTAAGTGTCCGTTTTACTTACCTTGATTTAGTTTTTGAATCACTGTCTCGGTCACTGCCAAATGTGGCGTCCTTTCTACGGGATGAACTTCGCGATCGAAAACTTTTCGATTTGAACGCATCTCTGTAGCGTTGAGATTCTTTGCCTAAATTCAGTGAACCACCTCGCAACAGTTTTGGCGGCTTCAGTTCCGTATTATTCGAATTGGCATCCTTAAAGTATTTTTGATTTACGAAATCAAGATGATGACATTCCGAATCGGACATTGCACCAATGTCTTCGACTTTGCTACCTTTCTGCAGAAATCGTTTTGTTCGGGATGGTCGTTTCTTTGTATTACTGCAGCTTGACTCTTGACTGGCGTCACTATAGTATGACGATGATTCATCGCCCGACTTTAAGTCAATGACTATATTTGGATTGTTTGAAAAGAAATGCAATGGACTAGTTCTGGTCGATTGTGACGTTTGAAATGGTTTGGTTGATGTAAAATGTTTCGGACTGAGCCGATTTGGAAATCTAGTATATTCGGACAATACCTTCAAATCATTATTGTTGGTCATTGTATTCCGGGAGGAATTCAATGTAAATGGACTGGTCGGTATTGGAGATGGTGGCGTTGACATTGTAACCACATCGAAACATTTTAATTCATTCATTTTTTGATTCATATGCGAAAGGTCCAATACTTGCGGTTCGCTTATCACGACCCCGTCACGATTTTGACGTTTTCTCCGGCGAGACTTTATTGATTCTACCCTTCGCAGAAATGCTTTAGCACCATCTTTTAGTCGTTCGCTGCCCGTTCGCCTGAATCGAACTGGTCCCTGATCCTGTTCATGTTGTGTATAGGACATTGTCATCGGCATTGTTCCAAATCCTAAATTATGTGCCGTTGACTCTTCACGGTCCGGACTAGATTCTCTTGAGGTGAGATTTTTATCACTTTTATCAAATAGATTCGTTGGCACCTCAATGCCCATTTCATCAACACGTGACCATCGTCTGTTTTTCTTCTCGTATGTCCAATTTTCACTGAGCGCATATTCATCTTCTTCGGAATCATCTTTTTGCTATAAGAAAAAAAAATAAAAATTCAATTCAACAAATTTTTTTTTTTTTGACCAAATATAAATTTCATTATCTCTATGACGACGTATCATTTCTCTTGCCATAATAATGCAACAATGCAAGTGATGATTACAGTGGAACTTACCTACACAAAACTGACCCCAAAGCAATCATTCAATCGGCCTTTATTATATGTTATTAAAAGAGTGCAGATTTACATAGCAATTTATCTCTACATTTAAGTGAGAAATATTAGAAATTATCTAAATCGTTTTCCTGTATCGTGCTACGTTTATTAAATTATTTTTATTTATCGCGGTTCTCAAGCTTTCAATTATTGTCGATTTAATGGTTGAACATTAATTTGCTATAATGTAAATTGCATTCACTTTAGGTATTTTGTACATTAATTTCTTTAAGAGAATTTTAATAAACGAAACAAGAAATTCCAAGTGAAATTATGCAAAACAGAAAATTTGGTTGCACTGCCGCGGTCATTGTAAATTAGACAATGTAGAGAAAAAATGGAGCAGAAATTAAATTTCATTTTTCATGCAAAAATACTTATTGATTGTTACAGTAAAACCATGAATTGCGAGTAACTTTTTTTGCAAGACGAGCAAAAATGTTAAATAAATTTAAACTTGGAATACGAGGACTACATATACGCAGTGGCGGCAGCAGGACGGACTGCAGGACTGCAGCCTCTCCCAATTTATCAATAAATATAATAATACCAAATTTTAAAGATCTTCATTATATCAAAAATATTCTTATCTAGTTTTATCTATAATTCTATTCTAATAAAAGCAATAATTTTCTCTCCAAAAGCTTACTTCAAAAAAAAAATTCGCTTCAATATACGAGTGCTTTGGATTACGAACATGTTTCCGAAACGAATTATGCAATTAAAGGTTTTACTGTATTTGGAAGTAGACATGCGCTGTGTAATTATTCTTAATTATACGAACATTCCGTTTAAAAATATCAGAAAAAACACAGTTTTTTTTAGCAGAGCCGTTTTTTATTTCAAATCTGATGAATGATTTCAAAAACTTTTTTTTTTTTTAAAAAAACACTAACATTCGAAATTTTGAAGCTAAATCCTCCCGATTTTAAAAAAAATCTTTTACTAATGTGGTGTTTTAGGAATTAGTTTTCTATGGAAAATTCTCACCGTATCGATGGAGCAGCAAACTTCTTCAAACAATAGTCCAGTAGTTTAGGAGATATGTTTTTTTTAAGGAACTTTCATCGAAAATCTAAGGGATATGTAAGGGGAACAATTGGGAAAATCTGAACAGAATTTTTTTTTGTTTCCAAATTCCATAATTTAACCGTTTTTAATTGATTTGTAAACATTTCAAGTGATTCGTATCGAATTTCGCAAGTATTTCCACACACTAGCTATAGAACGGGTTTAAATTCCGATGCAAAAATAAAATTTCATTTTAAAACATTTTTAATAAATACTCAACGACAAGATAGACCAAACATCTATATATAGTTGCATTCGTACAAGCCTTAGCTTTAATTTGCGCAAAATTTCGAGGCTAAATTCCAATCGCCAAATCTTTTACTAATTTATGGTGTTTTTGGAATATTTTTATATATGTTTGTATCAATTAGAGCAGGAATCGGTAACCTTTGTCGGCGGCGGGTCAAAAACAACTAAAATTTGACTATTCAAAAAGCGGTCGGGTCAATGAATGACCTTTTTTTTTGCTCTTCAGTATCTCAGTAATTGTTAACATTTCCCTTCGTCGTTAACGTAATGTAATACACGTCCTACAACTTTATAATGAAACAAAATCTATTAATCCATTATTTATGTTTTATCAAAGTTTTTCTTTTATATACTGACATTTTTTCCAGTATTCTTTTATTTGAGAAACTTCAGTGGGTCACGCGGATCATAGATGACCGGCCCCTGAATTAGAGCAATTAGCGCGATCGGTTCTATTTCAGAAACTATATGAAAATTACATAACTTAATAATAAATTCCTGATTAAATCCTTATATGATGTAAGTATTTAAGTATGTATATAGCTTATTCCAAACAAGTAGTATATTAGTTACTTATATAAGTACTTAAACTTATGTAAATATTATATAAACAAAGCTTTGTTAATAGAGGCCATATATGTTTGTGTATGTGAATATGAAATTTATGTGCGTAGAATTTCGTTAATTAAACTCAAATATTTTTTTAAGGTATAACCAAATTGTTTACATTGTTACCCTTGCAACATATTTTTAGCATTATATGTATAAGAAAAACGTGAATTTTGGATAGATACATTAAAACGTACCTCTACATCAGTGGTTGTCAAACTTTTTGGTCTGGCGGCCTACTAAATTATAATACCCTTAATTGACATCATACGGGTATAAAAAAAAACCCATAACACCGTAAAAATAGCCTGGCTGTATTAGGGTTAAAGATGTCTGGTAATAAAATGTGAACTTAATGTGAAATATGCGCCCAACGGTGTTTGCCAATTTCTTTAATATAAGTACCCCGTTTCTGGTTCGATGAGATACTCGTAACTCATTCCATAGTGAGAAAAATAGCTCATCGAACCGGAATCGGGGTAATGGTCTTGTTTTTCAGAGACTCTCATCTCATTTTCAAAGGACTTCTTTCTCTCTTCTTTTTGTTTTAATATTGACGAGTGCAGAAAATTCCAGTTCACACAAATACGGCATCAATTACCCCAGCCGGACAAATGTTTCCGATCAAGTTGAAACTTGACATCGATTTAGTACCCATTTAGTACTATTTAGTACCAAAGAATTACCTTTAAGGTTCTAAAGTTATAGCGAAAAATTTCAATTAAATTTACAATAAGAAGTTTGGATTGTTCATACCAGACTAATTCTTGAGAAATCGTCTTGAAATTTGGCAAAAATTTAGTACCACTATAGAGGAATTCTGGAAAAAAAATGGTTAAATGTCAAAAATGCGGAATATTTGAAATTGGCTCTAAGCATCATAACAAATCAATTGCGTTTAGGTTAGAAGTTTTTTTGAAGCAATTTAAATATTTGGCGTTTTACATAAATAAACAATTCAACATTTCACGGGACCCTTCTTGTGGCATACTTGAGGCAACCACTAAGCTAAGGTGCCGCGAAACCTAGTAGTTTGAGAACCACTGCTATACCTCATACCTACAAGAAGAAGATGCAATATTAATTTATGATACATATCTGGGATTGTTAATATTTGAGTGACATTTTTGCATATGTATACGTTACCTAATACACATTATCATTATTATTATTAATATTATTATTATTATACAAGATGAATGAATCTCCCATATGTACTTGTACAGTACTCGTATATCTAATATCTATCTACAAGATGTTTATTTATTGTTCGCTATGCTTTCATCTCTATAATGAATTTATTAATGTTCGGTAGATTATATACATAAAATGGATAAAACAACCAACATAACATGTATATATATATATATAGATGTATGTAGCTATGTATATAACAACAGATTGAATCGGTATCCAGGTTATCCACTGGAGCGATTATTATTGAGTGAAATTTAACTAGAAAATTTATTTCTTGAAAAGGATATTTTCAGATACAATCAATATTTGAATTTTGAATTTATTTCCAGTAATATTTTGTATTAATAAATCCCAAACGATATCACTTTTGAAAATTGGATAGAATATTATGAATGGAATATTGGTAGATAGATAGATAGATAGATAGAGACGTACCTTACCTATCTAATGTAAATTTCTATTACACTAACTAAGTACATATTGTATATGGTATGGTATATTCAAAGGAACATCAGTTAAAATTAGTTGGGTAAAGTGATTTGTATTTCTGCCTTTTATCGTTTAAGTTCATTGAAATAAATAACATAATCATGATCAACAATGTTACCTTTTCAGTTAGAGAGTATATAAAAATATGTTCAGCGAAAGGTGAAATAAATCTATATTTCCATGCTTAGTAGGGTGGATTGATTTATTTTTATATTTTGGAAATAAAAAAAAAAACTGTAATACAAAACAATTATTTGAAATGAAACTGTTGTAAAAATCTCATCTACTATTACTGGATTAAAGTTCAAATAATAAAAAAAAAATGCATATTCCTAACACTCATGCTCTAAATTCAATATTTCCTCTATACATACCATTCTGATACTACATAATATGAATGATTACTGATTAAGTAACGTAAAAAAGCTTTAATGACCATTTAGATTTAAAATGTTGTCGATTTTAATTGATTTATATTAATCCATCTAATAATATTATCTATGGCACAACATACATTCGTAGATTGCCATTTATATTATAAATATGACGTCATAATATATTGCCATTTTATTTTATTTAAATTCCATATTTATACTTGCTGGCAACACCATCATTTAACTAATTTTACATCACAAATTCAAAATGACACTTTTTAAGCAGTTACACTATAGAATATAAGATTTATGTTTGTATTACAATTACACATATGTAGAGACAAAAAAAAATGGACGATAAATATTCGTATATATATATTTATTAAAAATGTTGACTCCAAATGACGAAAAAGAGTGTTTATTTTCATACTTACATTTCCATGCTTATGAGCACTATCCAGCCGCATTGTAGCGCATCTATTAAGTGCCACTAATCGTCTGTATAATGACTGCAATGGATCATTTTCTAGAAATGGATGGTCCTTTGCGACATTACTCAAATCGATAGGAAATTGCATATCTGAAATAATAAAGTGTTCCCTTCAGAATAATTCGATAAAAATGTTGTAATATTTATGTTATTTTAATATTCAGAGAGTATTTACACCTTTCTTATACAGTAAAACCTTCAATTATGCAAGTAACTTTGTATACGAGTGTTTTGCAAGACGAGTAAAAATTTTTAATAAATTTTAACTTGATAAAGGAGCGTGGTCTTGTAATAAGAGTTGTACGTATACGCTTTTCCTGCTGATCAAACTGAGCAGATTGTTCTACTTTCTCTCGCTGTGCAATTATGGGTATCTAATCGTCGTCTTCCTTGCTTTTCTTTCTTTTTCCTTTCTTTTTATTTCTTAAATGGGAAAATTTACTTCAATATATGTACGAGTGCTTTGGATTACGAACATGTTTCCGGAACGAATTATGTTCGCAATTCAAGGTTTTACTGTATATATGAATAATACTCGTTCATTATTTTATTTAGGTATTATTTAAATTTAAGTATTATATGAGATCGACAAAAATGTTTTAATTTATATCACAAAGCTGCAATTTCATTATGCTTTAATAATTCATATTGTTTCCATGGCAACATGAATTGGAAAATTCATCCTAATAATCAGTGTATATCAGGGTTTCGGAAGAAGCCATTTTTAATATTCCAAAATACTGATAAGACACTATTCAGTACAGGAAAGGTCAAGTATGTATTAATAGTGCAAAAATAAGTTGTGGACAATAAATTCATTGAAATTAATTATGGAGAAATGATTCGTCCACATAATTCTTAATCACCTTCAAATTTTTATGATTTTTTCAAAAAAAAATTCTCATTTCGTGCCAAATAATTCTATCGCACCGTATTTTTTTTTCTTGAGTTTTTAATAATCTAATTAGCTAATAATTAATAAATATCATTTAAGAATGTCTTCATCAACTTATTGTTTAGAGATTATTGAACTTAATTTCTTGTAACTACTCATCAAACCGATATAGCAACGTGTGCTACAAAATTCTGAGTTACAACTTAAAAGTAATGATTCTAAATTTGTTCCCATAATTTTGTTGGAAGAATGGAACGAGACAATTACTCTTAGCCATTTTAATTAAACCAATCAATTGAGCATTTTATCATGTGACCTATTTTATAGTAACAAGAGTAATTAGGATATGGTAAAAATTGCTGTACATCATTTTTTTATAATTAAAATTATTAATGACATTTGCGAATATTGTACCACGGAACCAATGCTGACATTTTTCTCATTTTTCGTTTTATGTCAAACAATTTTACTTTTCTCTTAAATTTCAAATTTTTGGACAAATGCTAGAATAGATCCTTCAGTAGTGAGAAAGTAAAGGTTATTGTCGGCTTTGATCAAAGAAATTTTTAGTTTTTTTTTTATTCTAAAGCTATAGAGTTTTTTTTTTTGGTAGAGGTAGAGAAAAATCTCGCATGAAGTGTATACACCCTCTAGTGCTCTACAGAAGCGTTCTATACACGCTCTGCGGTAGAATTCACTCGCCTGAAAATCTCTATAGTGTATACGCAACTGTTTCGTGTTTTGTAGAGCTCTACATATGCTCTATACTCTATTGATCGTGTTCAATAGAGTTTTATGCTCTACAGCAGAGTGCATTGTGTATTTGCTTTTGGAATTCAAAAGTGTTTTTCAATTTTATCCAGATATAGAAATTAGGTACGTACAGGTAGCCCTCTAACAACACGGTTTTGCTCTAACACGATAAGAAAATAGCGAAAATTATCATAGAACTCAGTGGTTCTACAATACTTGCTATTTGTCTCATACAACACTGAATTATGTTGGAACCTATCTACCGTGTTATAGGAGGGATACCTCCTGTTCCTGTACTATAAAACTTGTCTCTGCAATATTATTGAACTTTGGCCGATCTAGCAACGCAGAAAAATGCAATTAAAGTGGAGTAAATAAGGACGTCTTAATTTTAAAATTTCTTAAACAAAAAATGGTGGTTTTACATAAAATTAATTAATATTATACATAGACATACATAATCCCTTGATTTACGCGGTTTCGCTAATGTGCAGTTGGAAAATTTAAGATTGCGCACTTTAAAGAGATATATACTAAGAAGACATCTGTGGTTTATATTGCGCAGATTTGTGTGGTCTTTTCGGAACATTAGCCATTGCAAAAAAAACTCCAAGCGATTAATGTACATATATTTGATTAAAAATCATAAAGTCGAGCAGCGGTTCGACGTAAAACTATTATTATTCTAATATATCTATGGTTACGATACGATAATGAAATTTTCGAATTTAGTTATTCATAGTTGGCAGCACTGTGGTATGACAATTACAATATTTTCACGTGGTTTATTGTTTATAAACAAAAATATTGACATGAACACATTTAGGGGGCGCGAGATTGAAATTTTTTTTTTTTTTTTTTTGAGGCGCTTATAAAAAAAGTTTAAGAATTCCCGGAGTAGTGTCCTTTAGTGTTTCCTATGTTTTACACTATTGATAAAAACACTTGCAATTGTTACTAAATTACCTGTAAATTTTTTTCGATAATCTCTAATTAAATTTCTCAATTGGCATTAATTGATTTCTACTATATCATTTCTTCTCAAACACTACAGTATTACGGTTTTAATACTAATCCATTAATGTTGAACGTATGACATAATTAATAAATCATTTCACAGAACAACAATAACAACAACAACAAAAAATAAAACGTCGGTTCATGCTGCTTTTGAGGAATTTTTGCAACAACAAATTCGTGATTGATGAGTTTTTAAAAGATAATTCATTCCATAAAAAGAACATTTACAACCATATTTTATATAGAAATAAAAACTTGTTCTTGTTTACCAATTTCAACCACATACCATATTATTATACTTATTTATATGTTTTTTATATTTCAATTTCACAAAACACTAATGGTTAGATAAATATAGTAGTAATGTGCCACATTTAAAAAAAAAAAACAACAACAACAACAACAGCAATAACAAATAATAAAAAAAAAAAAAAAAAAAAAAAACTTTTTCTGAATACCCAATTAAAGTCTCTGATGAACATTCCGATTCCTCAACTTAATTGTAACTATAGAAAATTTACAATTTTAACAGACAGCTTGGTTAATTCAATGTGTAGTAACCCGCGCGCGTTTCGTTGTTTATGTTTTATAATAGCCGATATTATGTGAAGCTAACTTTTTTAACTACTGGTTGCTCTCTCTTTCTCTCTCTCTCCAAATTTAATCCACAACATTTTAAAGTGCTGAAAATCAATGTAATAAAAGTTAATTGATCTCTGGAGATGGAGGAGAGATGGGGGACTGGAAAGGTTATAATAATACTCAACTTAAATATTAGCCTGTAATGCAGCTGGTTTAATTTTTGTTTCAAAATGTAATACAATTTTCCGGAATTCAAAAATTAATATTTTAAGAGGATTAATTTACTATACATATACATACATATAGTGACTTGACTATATTCCTATATTATACCAATTTTCCATATGTTCGAGTATAAACCATAAGTCAATGATCCGATGAACAAGAATCAATATTTACATAATTCATTAATTCATTAATTTAGCATAATCAAAAGCTATTTCACCAGAAAGTTACTCTAAAGGAAGTTGTTCTATTTGACAGGGGAATGGTAAAAGTGAGAATAAAATATTCAAACGGTTCCAAAAATCAATTTTAAGTTTAATTTATTCTCGGTGCTAATGTAATGTCACTAAGTACTAAGTAGAAAGTTACTATAGGACGAAAATGTCACTAATAATGCTGTGCTATTTCGAAATTAATAAAATTTCTATGCACAAAGAATAATTTTAAATATAAATCAATTTTACTGTATCAATAGTGTATCAATAAGCACCTAGGCAACAAAATGATGTCATAGTTTCATATAGAGACTGTAAGTAAAATTTATCTTTCAAGTTACCTTCATATTCGAGAAACACAAACAAAAAAATCTGGTTGAAAAAAAGTTTTCAGGAAAATTGAAAAGTCAAGTAAATTGAAATTGGAAAAACTTTATTATACTTTCATTGAAACGTTGTCGAAATATATAATTCAGTTTGAATGTCACGAGATATAGTAAACTGTTGCATAATATGGTTGCGTTCAATAAAGTAAGTCGTTGCTATAAATGCAATGGAAGCTGGTGTAGCTGTCAAACAAGTTGACAGAAGAAAAAGTAAGTCATTGTTAACGAAGATGTTATTAACTTAATGAACGATCAATAGAAAGTGCGATGTAAAATTTTTAATTTACAGGGGATCCCACAAAGATGTCACAAACGTAACCGACTACCGATACTACAACTAACATTACATCCAAAGATTTTTACTTAACCAACAGTAATAAGCATTTTTTCGATTTATCGTACCTACAAGTCGCAAAAAAAGACAACAACAACATGCGGACAATTTAAAAACCAAAAAAATTGTCAGATCTTAGCTTCAAAACAAGATCACAGCCATTGAAATTGAACGTATGGTTCCAAAACTATTTGAATTTATAGTTAGTTATATTTTGAAATAAAGAAAATAAATAATGCATTGACTATAGTATAAATAACTTTTACAAAACCTTCACGCAATCATGATTGAGATGCAGGCGAGACAAGGGCACCATATAAATTTTGGCAACCCCGAAAACCATTTTGAACATGAAAAGGTTGACAAAAAAAAATAAAAATATAACTAAATTAACTCTGGGAGACATTCTTTATGTTTTTAGTGCATTAATAAATTTTCAAAAGTTAACCCTTTAAAGGTACCATTTGAACCTTAAAGCGTTAATATTTTCTAAAAACAAAAAATTTACGAACTAAATTCTGAGAACGGTGAGTAGCTTTTTGCAAATTCTTCACTAATCCTTTCATGTTCAGTATTATGGACCTTAAAGGGTTAACTTTTTCTAAAAAATTTTATTTTGCAAAAAATGCTTAAATTCAAAATAATATAAAAATTCAAAGTTTCAAAATCATATCTTTAGTATTGAGAAAAAACGATCAAGATGTGAACGCCCAATTATTTTTCCATTTCCTTTCATCAAAATGACTTAAGTTTCCCATGATAATAATAATTCTCACGTGGGCCACTACAACCCCAGTATCCCCTACACATAGTAGTGTTCAAAGTTCAATCTCAGTGTAGGTACGGAAAACTAAAAAACATTTTCCCACCATTGTTGGTGGCTAAAAGTGCCATTAGAAAAACAAAAGTTAATGCATTTAAAATTGACTTTCAAAATATCTCATCATTTAATTTCCGCCCATATTGTCAAGATCAAGAAGCTTTATATACAAATTTGACATATACCAAATGCTAACTATTATTTAAAATCCATTAATAGATATTAGATATCGATAACTTAATAAAACTCTTTTTAATAACAAATAATTTACTCAATATATAATAAATGTGCATTAAATTAAATTCATCGATTACAACATATTCAATACAAAAATTCCTACACAATCAATATTCATTACAGAGTGCGAAGACGAAGAAGAGTCTTTTTCTTTTGCTGCGTTGTCCAGTAATTTTTTTTTTTTTTTTTACTTCTATTGAATGAAATTTGTCATTTAACAATAAAAATATAAATAAATTTTCTGATTGATATATGATACAAGTTTTAATGTACTTGCCAATAAATATCTATTTTATAATGCGTATTCAGACAGACCAAACGAACTTAAAAAGACGTATAAATAGAATTAAATTGAAAACCGATACAAAAGAACGAATGTATCGATAAGAAAATTTTCTTTCAATATTCAAGATGTTATAATGGCACATATTCAAAGTATAAAAACGGCTTGTTCATTGCATACATATACACCTGTCCCTCGATTTACGCTGTAAATACGTTCCACGACAAACCGTGTAAATCGAAACCGTGTAAAACGAGAAACAGCACTCATATAAAACAGGGCGATAGGTTCAAGCCGTATATACAGGGTGTCCCAGCATTTGAGGGAAATACTTTCAGGACGTGTTCCTGCGATTGATGTGAGCAAAAAATTGCACCGGAGGGGGGAATCCAAAATTGACCGTTGGGTAGGTGGAATGATTTTAATTTTGAGGGATCAAAAACTACGTTTGTGCTTATAACTTCCATAAAAAGGCTAGGAAATCCACATTTTTAGGTTTAATTTAAAGATGAATGCCCCCTCTCTTAATTTCGGTTTAATAATTCCACATTCATGGCACACTGTTTAAAAAAAATGTCGATAAACATTAAAAATGGAAAAAAATTTACGAAATCTGAAAGAAAAAGTTCAATTTCTCAAAATTTTTCATAATTAAGTTAATTTTTTTCCTTACAAAATTTGAAAGAGAATATTATTTCGGTTAAAAATTTCCTTATTAATTTTTTCATTATTTCGCATATTTTGGCAATTATTTCCATAAAACACAACGCTTGATTTTTTTTAAAAGTAGAAATTATTTAACACGTCCTGAAAGTATTTCCCTCAAATGCTGGAACATAGGCATAATTACCATGTAAAAAAATTAGTTTTTTTTTTTACATTTACAAAATGAACATCTTACCTCTGACATCTTACTCTGATCTCTGACAACGAATGTCAGTATGAAAATATAAAACAAAATCTATTACATTACATATAATGACGCCAATGTTCAAGGCAAGGCCACAGTGATATGTACTAAATGAGTGCGTCTAATGTAAAATAATGCAAAAAATGAATTTTATGAAAATTTTTGAACCGTGTTAAAGTGAAACCGCGTAAATCGAGGGATGGGTGTATAACACACATATATTTTCATCATTCACCTCTTCTTTGTAGTAATAAGTTAGCAGTCAACGATTTCATATAATATAAATTTGAAACATAAGGCGATGAAAAAAAACCAAAAAAAAAAAAAAAATGGCAAATAAAATATGAAAGAAATTTTTCTTTTATTTCATGTAATGCGTAATGTTAATGGTGTGGTTAGTTCCAATAAATACGATATTAACTATACTTCTGTAATGGATGGTTGTGTGCAAATGACTTTGCAAATATACGAAAGCCGCCGTTAAGTAACTACACTTATGTATGCTTTAAGAAGTTGTAAGTTACAATAAACAAAGACATATTGAATGCCTACTTACAATCTATTTGAATGGTACATTATAGAATAGATACTCTTTCGTCCGTTTTGTCAGAGATTATTATTTGCGATATCAGAGAGCTGTCATCTAAATAATTATCTGCGCTCAGATAATTTTATATCGACTGCATTAGGCCGGTCGTCCTCCACTGCAGGCGTTTTCAAACAAATGAGTGAATTAGTGTGAAAAAAAGGTGAATATTGTAAAACTAATTAATTTAATACATGTAATTCATAATTACGTGATACCAAATACGTTGCAGTCGAGAATAGCCATAAAACCCAATTCAATATTTTATCACAAAGGTGTGCCTTTAGTAATTCTATGATGTTCTCGCCTATACCATTAGACACACTAAAACTATTATATCCCGAGTGTTGTCGATGATTGTATCAAACCCGATGACATATCCTCTACTCTCAGGTGATGTTCGTCTAAATTATGATAATAATTTCAAAATTACTAAAAGTTTGAATCTGAAAGAGGCACATATCACCCCCCCCCCCTTTCCATGTGTTATTTAATCATTTCCTGGACAAAACCATCCCATGGATTTTAACAAGAATCAAAAAGAACATAATGGCCACTTTATATTGTATCTGAACGGTTTTTACACCGGGCCTGAACCGATGTGATAGTAACGCTCGAATTAGTGTAATTCGTTCTACTTCAAAACGTTGCTGACAGCTAAAATAATAATAAAAAAAAAAAACGGCTTCAGGCATCAGGGATGAAACAATCACACGTGTAAAAGTTGCTTTACCATATCATACAAATATATTATGACTATAAACAAACAGATTTTTTTTTTTAATTTGAATTTAATTCTTTCTTCCCTAAAATTGTTTAACATTAATTTTGTCCGTACATTATTCAGTGCAAATTTACTATTGATATTCTTTTTCAAATATGAATGCTAAATTGCTGAGTCCTTTTTTATGCGAAATAAAAAAAAAAATAAAAATCAAATAACATTTGATACGAAAATCAATAAACCGATAATATTTATGAAAGGGATATTGATAGGTCCTTTCAAAAACATTTTCGGTCGGTGTTATATGCAGTCAGTGAAAAAAATTGATAACGGTTCTTTGTGTAACTAACAACCGTCGTCATGTTCTTTGATTACAAAAAAAAAAAAAATAATTTCTCTCAAACCTGTTACCCCCTCAATGAAAAGATTTTTCTTTGTACATTAAATACCTATGTATATATTATGTATTTACCTATATATACTTAGTATACCTAGGCCTACACACGTACATTGATTTGTCATTAAATAAAGGACACACTCTGTGGATGTTATTTGGTACCTTGGAAAATATTTTTATTATTTTTCAGAACGATGAAAAATGAGAAAATGAAAAAGAAAAATTTCAAATAATTTTTGGGAAATGATTTGTTAACCATGATTTTAATTATGTATGTACCTCTACCTACCTAATGTATTTAAGCTTAAGTATTTGAAAACATACTTTGATTTATTAGGAAAGCCTTCCACAGCTTTTCATAAATAAAATTCATTTTTGAATAAAAATGTAGGTAGGTATGGAGGGGGGGGGGCTGTACTTATGTATATATTATAAATAGAAACATTAAATGTTATGAAATAAAAAAAACCATCAAACGATGTTTAATTTGAATTTATTTTTGGTGTATGAATCTTTCAATAAATCTGTGGCGATATTTCCCAGAAAAGCTCAAAAGTTCACAAAGAAAAATGAACATAATTGCGTATAATATTTCGATATTGTTTTATTTCTAATGAACTGAAGAAGACCTAAGATATTCTGGTAAATGGCCACAGAAATAATTAAAATTAAATTAAATTGAATTTCCATCATAATATTGTTATGTATTTCTTAGGCTTTGGAGTTAAATTTTATGGATGCGAAGCCGTAAAAGTTTATGTAAGGTTCTGACTACTATAAGAAAAGCTACACGGCTTCTATATTCCTTCCTACCTTTCCCCTATCATTACCCCACTATTTCTCCACCCTTCCCTTTTCAATTTCATATAAGAATTGTAAGAGAATGGATACTTCATAGTAATTTAGTATGGTGGGTCCTATAAGGGTTAACAGTGGATCAAAAATGGTGACCTCCTTTTATGCAACACAAAAAACTAAAACTTTTTTGAATTTACAATTTTTTCTCAATTTCATATAAGAATGGTGAGAAAATTGCCATTTTATTTAATTTTAATATAGGGGGAGGGGTCTTATAAGGGTTAACAATTGGCTATTATCTCTTAAACCTTCATATGCACTACAATCAATAAAAACTTTTTCGTATTCATAATTTTTTCGAAATTTTGTTGCTTAGTATAACAAAACACATTTTTTACAAAAAATAAGTATGGAAGGGGATCAATGGGGTGGAAGCGAACAATGGAGCGTTTTCGTTCCGCCCTTTATTGTTCCACCCTATTATATATGGCTGAGAGAAAATAAACACAAATGTCAAATGTTAAGCACAGGGGGTGCGACAGCGCGGGCCCGGGCAGACGGGCGCGCGCAGTCGGGGGACAAAAACGCTTTGGTTTTGAAAAAAACTAAATTGTGGAAGAACAGAAAGAGAAAGATGTCGTATTTTTGTTTTGTTTTAAAAAAGAGATGGTATATATTTCAATGTAAGAAAAAAGAGAGAATTATTTTATATTCTCATGATTTTTCTATTCTCTCTCTGCTATGTTAATTGATTTTCATCGCACTGTGACATATGAAAATATCTATCGTCAACTAACTACATCTTGTGTATTATGAAGTTATGAAGATGTTTGTCTTGTGAATTTGAAGGGTTGCTAAAGTCGAAGTAACTCTGATAAAAAAAAATCTGTAGTCATCATTAGTAATGAAATCAAGGATTAAACGTGACATTATGGATAATTATTGATGACTTATATTTACACTGTTATTACAAATATTGTTTCATTCGATATGTTCAGCTGAACAAAGATTTTTAAGTTTGAGACCCTGAATAATAAATAATAAATATGCAAAACAGACATAGAAACAAAACAATTGATAGGAACTCGAAAACCGATTATATTTAAATGAGCTTTAACAAAAAAAATAATAATGATCATCATCATATCATCGTCATCATTATTATTATTATATATTTATGTATTTACATTGTACATTGTACATAAATGTAAGTACAAGATTTACACATGCCAATAGTTTGACATAAAAACAGATTCAAATTTCATATCGTATATTTAATGTTTTGACGTCAGAAACACGCTCCTACGTTGAGTCATCGCAATAATTGTGCATTGAACACAATTTCTCAATCAATAATATTTAAATTGATGTAATTTACCAATATTCTATATTCCCACGTATAATATAAACTCGTTCCATTTTGCATGCAGGTAGGTAGATAGGTAAGATAGGTATTATATATATATATATATATATATATATAGATCTGTGTCTGTATAATACTCCTCAATATGTAATGTCTACGATAAAATTGGAAATAAAATTATCGAAGAAAAAAATTTCCAATTATTGTAAGCAGACGAAGAAAATCATAACGGCATACCACATGCATCTGTACCAAATTGCGGCAAAACGGCGAACGGCGTTAATCTGAAGCCAAAGTCTAAATCTAAAAGCTGATCATAGACTTAACTATGTATATAAGAGACAAACCAATTCAACACTATTAGTTATATATACAATAATTTATTAGAGTGTAAAGTAAAACAGATTAACACATAACGGTTACTTTTTCAATTTCAGTTTAAAACACAGAAAATGGAAATTTTATATACGTAATTGAAAGAAGAAAAAGAAGCAAAAAAAAAAAAAACAAACAAGAAAACGAAAAAGACGTTCTTTTTACTTACCTTCGTACATCTGGGCATATTGTGGAAAGCCTGCTGCACGTAGCCATTTACATGCTTCGATTGCTTCGATTTCTGTAATTGAAAATAGTTTTATATTACAATGTGATCAATACAGATAAATAACAATAAAAAGAACATCTAATTGCGCATGCTCATAGTCGATATGTTTAAATGTTAAATTTTATTGAATTTCATTTAAACATTGTGAATATTCAGGTTTTCTGAGCGGGGCTCAATAAAAAGAAGATAATTTAAAGCTAGTTATTTAGAATGTCTGCCATTTTTTTTTCTCAAGACATTCTTATGAAAGAAAATGATTAGCATTAGCAAGATTATTTACTTTAAGTAAGTTAGTACCTATAGTCGTAAATAGTTAGCAATAAAGAAGTAATTTCCCTCAGAGTAATGTTGATTTGTGTCAACTGTCAGCCACAATGTATTCTTTAACTTGGCCCTATTCTGAGTTAACACCTCAAATAAACATTTGCACCGTTCAGGCATTTTTGTTGGGCATGCACTGGAAAAAAAACTACAAAAAATCACCGAATGGAACAAAATCGATGGATTATTTCAAATAAATTCCACAAACTGCATGCATTTCTTGCAAATTTTCCATATTTTCGTGACTCAGTAAAATTGTTTCTGAAAAATTTACATATAGAATACTTCCTTGGAATTATCCACGGATATTTTTTCGGATTTTACCTAGACATGTCCGAACATTTTTTGTTTTTTTTAAATAAATTCCACAATTATGTTATAAACATTTTTGAACTCACTGCTAAAAATGGCTACACATATACCACATATAAAATAAATTACTCAGGTACAATTATGAGTAATCATCTTGTCATGAGTATACAATTACTCGAAGAAAATACTCAGGAGTAAAATACTTATTCCATATGAGTATATTTGAAAAAATACTCAGAGTGCATATTTTTTATATAAATTGAAAAAGTGTCGACTGGCCACAGTTAACACGGTCGGAAGCATGTTTGAAATGCCTGACTTAGTTGTTTTAACCCAATTGTAATACCAGGTGACATGTTAATAACACAAAAAAATCACCTGGTATTACATGGGTTAATAGAACTTTTACCATAAGATATGAAGTACGAATAATGAAGAACATATTTAATTAATATATAAAGACATTATTTACTTCTACATTTTATTTACTTTTAAAATGGCCCCGAAGTCGGATTAGTTTTTAAACGGTATCCGAATATTCGCTGGTCTTATTTTAAATTAGAATTTTTGGTTGAATCCGTTCAATAAGATAATTCTTTTCCTGACGAAGGTATTCTAATCATTTTTAAATTAGGATTTACGGTGAAGTTCCGGTATTTTTTATTTTATTTTCAATTAAATAACTACCGTTAGGGATTTTATTTGTTAACCTTATGTAGAGTTAATTGCTTCTTGTTAAGGTCTATTAAATACATATTATTGGTTCGGGCATTATTGATGAAAAGTACAGTATACATACTATAGTTACTACGTACGTAGTTAACATCAACATATCTGACACATAGTAATTAACTTAACTTACATAAAAACTATGTAAGATTCTATAATACGTAATGTATGTAGGTAGGTAGGTATATTCTCTTTTATCCTTAGAATTGTTATTACACATATTATTATGTTTAGTATAAACAAATCGTCAAGCAAAGAAACATAATTGCAATGATTTAAATGAAGACATTAAATATGGCTCGTATCCGTCAGTATATTTACCGCGGCGAAAAAAATTGCCATAAAAGAAAATGATCTTTTTCATATTATAGTAGGTATAGGTACAAGGTACATACTTATGCAAAGGCATTATGTAATTATGAAGTCTTGTTAAGTTGTCTTTAAAAGTGTCTAGATGATATGCACTTGCAGTGATTTTGGACTCATTACAAGTCACGATTATGTCAATTTGTTATTATCTGGTAATTTTTTTTTTTTATTTTTTCATACCGCTCTAATAAAATCATATACCTAACCTTAAAATAAATGTAGGTAAATTAAGGTTTAATTTTCTTTGAAAGAAAGCGCGATTGGTATATTAGAGAGAATTTGCGTACATTTTCTTCAAAAGCAATGTACATTATGTAGGTAGCTTACCATTAAAGACGTTCCTAATGAACTGTAAAAATTCTATTCTCTGACAAAATACAAAAACATCTACACAAGCCTTTTTCCCATTTCTATAGTAATAATGTTCACCCTCGGATGTATTGTAGTTTGGCTTTGAGCGGAAAACAGTGTTTTTAATTTATTTTTTCTTAAATTTCCTTGAATTGCTTAAAAATATTTTAATGATTCTGCCATATATTGAGGATTTTTATATTCAAACCGGTAAGGAAGAAGTAATTGACAACGTCAAGTACTTATTTATTATCTACCTGTACAGCTTTGTACTTATCAATTTGTTTCCGTGCAACAACATTGAATACAAATGATTAGGAACCTAGAAAAAAAAGGGAAAGAATTTTTATTATAGTAGAAACCTAATGGAAAAATTGAGAAATTCTGAACCTGAATTTTGTAAATTTGATTTTTACCTTTAACTACTCGCACGGTGTATAGTGTACACCACATATATATTATTTATCATCAGACAACTAAATCTCAATAAAACCATTATTACAGAAGTTAATAATTGTATTGATGATACAAAATGAGCAAGCAGAAGAAAGAGAGGATACGTTAAGCAGCTAGAGTGGGGAAAAGTAAAAAAAAAAAACAAGTTGCAACAGATTTTGTATTGTTGGTGTAGTTTTTACACCAGATCGAGTAGTTAATTAACAATATTAATGTTTTTAATTGATTTGTGAACATTTCAAGTGATTTCTATAGGATTTACGAGTACTTCCACACATTTACTAAGAAACGCCTAAAAATGGCTTAAAACTTAAAACATTTTAAATTAATACTTAAGGATAAGATAGTCCTAACATCTATACATTGCTGGTTTCGTACGAGTCTCCGCTTTAATTTCCATATAATTTTGAAGATAAATTTCAATCCCTTGATTTTAAAAAAATCTTTTACTGATATGATGTTTTTGAATCAGCGTTTTTATAGAAATATCTTACCACATCCATGGACGATCAGACAAATATTTTTTTCCTAATAGATATTCGAAGCAGCTAAATGGCAAAAAAAGTTCTCCAAACAATTGTCCAGTATTTTAAGAGATATGATTATTTTAAGACTTTTCATATAAGGGAAAATTGAGAAAATCTTTTTTACTCTATATTTTTCTCTAATAATAATTTCAACTAATCAAAATTAGTACGTCCATTTCAGCTTTACCTTGTTCGATTTACATCAAAAACAATAACGGCTGGAGGGAGGTATGGTAGACTGAGAAATTAATTGGAAAAAGTATTTTGAAAAGATTAACTCGCAATCCCTCTTAAATGTGAACGATGGAAAAGCCTGAATAACATACGCACTATAAGAAATGGTCAAAAATATATGTTTAGAGATTCTTTTATTAGAAAAACCGATATCTTAAGTAAAAAAAATCCATAAAAGAATTATTGTTTGTTTGTTTGTTTTCAAAAGGAATAATTAATGGTTAAAAAAAAAATAATAATTTTTGTTGGCATATCTAACCTTAGTACATACAAACATTACAAACATAAAAGAAACCATAAAATAACTAATCCATTTTAATTTTTAATTACTTTTCGGTTGTTTAGATTTCATTATGTTCAAGCTGTCATCTACCATTTTTGTGTTTAAATTAATAATTTACATTTTAAATATTATTAAATTCAATTACGATGATTCCAGTACATTCATAAAGCTAATTATGCCAGTAGAGATACGGAATTAATTTAAAATATAAAAGCTTTAATTGCTTATTTATTCCTCACTAACGCATACATAGAAGGATTTTAATAGGTTTAGCATACATAAACATAACATTATGGGGATTATTTCGTTCAGTATGTTATGTACATATATGTACGAGTATGTCTATACTTTAATCATTATACTAATGGATTATATGTTTATTTGGTTCATTTCGTGTAATTGTTTGGCTAATATTTTGTATCCGTCATAGGTAAGATATATTTTATAGGATTATGAAAATATAAAAAAAAATGGAGACAACAAACCACAAAAAAAAAAAAAAAATGCATTGAAAAGAAATTATTTATGCAATTAAAATGGTGGTATTACTGTCACTCTTATATGTACTTAATAGATAATAAATTATGCGAAACGAATTATCAATTATTATTAGTTCTGGTTATTAAAATTAATAGAAAATAATTAAATAGAGATTTAAGTGATGAAAGCATGAAAAAGCTTATTAGATGGCATGGAGCTAAGCTACTGAAGAAAAAAAAAACAAAAATATAAAAAAATACATTAGAAACAAATAATGCCTAGAACTCAGATTTACATTGGTGACCTACATTAATCCTTAATAGTAGAGCAGAGCTATGGGTATTTTCTCCACTCTATAATTAGGACTGAAAATTTTCAACCAAAAAGCTTAGTGACCACTCTTTAAAAAAGGACCTAGAACATTTTGCAACAATTTTTAAGCTGACACCCCTTTAGCTCTACTACTATCCTTTTTCATGTAAATTTATCTTTAGTTTATTTAACTTGAAATATGAAATTTAAAAATGTTCCTTTTGCCGAAAATTTCAATAAAATCGATTGCAGCGCCATAACACTAGGTCGTACAACTTTTTCGTCTATGAAAGAAACGTTCATTTTTGTATACTCTATAAATGTTGTCATTATCATTTTTTCTACAATTTGACTACCTTTCGAGTAAATAATAAAAAAAAATAGGTTCACACTGTACCACAGCCTCCCCTATATTTTGTCCGATTTGCTCCAAATCAGTATCAATGTCTCAAAATCAATATAATACTGATTAAATCAGTATATGTAGTTGGTATCATTATGTCTGTATATAGGTCAGGCACGAAAAGTTCTTGGAAGAATGAGAAATGAAGACTCCAATATAAATTCTATAGAATATTAGAATAATAAGAATTGGTGTGGAAAAAATTCTGAAATTACATTAACGGTGACGATTTCTCAATAGAAGTAAATAGAAAAAATTTACGATAATATACAATAAGGAAATAGAATCGCACTACAATATATAATGGAGTTTGAAGCGTCGATAAATTACGCTTCGTTCCTAAAATAGGTACATTATTAGAGTACATACATATACCCACTATAAATATATATAGAAGTATTACGCACATATATTGATATTGATACCTACAGTATGAGTTTATACTTATTTTTCTGTAATTTACGCACCCTTGCCTTATCTATTGTATTACACACAGCTTTCTGACAAATTGCTTTTCGCTACAATTGAAAAAAAAAGAAAAAAAAATAATTCATATCAACCCCCTCGTCAATCATAAAATTGTTTATTTAATAATACAACCATAAGTAATATGATATGAATGTAGAATATCTAACCAGGCATTCTTGCTAAATTTAATGCCATTTTTTTTATTTTTATATTTCTATGAAAGTACATTATTATTTTATTCATCATTTTTCCGTAATTTCTTATGTTCTAAATTTAATCAAGCTACATATACATAGCTACAAGTATTTACGTAAATATTCCTACCATATATACAATATACATACATACGTACATCCATACGTAATTTATATCGATATAGAGACCTACATATACATATAACTACATATTTATTGTGCTTATATTATGCCTAGCCTATATATAAAATATTATACAGCACCTTTTGAAAATCTTTCATCTGGAAAATCAGATGTTTCTGTCCTGGTTTAATAAGTCTATCAAAGGCTTGGTTGATTTCGAAAAAAAAAAAAAAAATTTGCTGTACGCTACTAAATATGATAGAATTGTAGGCATTCACTGAGTGTACTAGAAGTAGACTAAATAAATAATTTCATTATGATGTACATTGTACAGTACAAGTAGATGTACAGTACATACTAGATTGTAGATAGTACACATAATACAAATTCAAATTAATGTAAATTTGTATTCTAAAGTTTTGGACGAATTCCTCTCATCAACTTTTACTTCCTGTAGTATACAGCAATGTTCTAACTTTCTAACAGCGGCACCATGTAAATATGTAGTTAATGTAATTAATGTAGAAAATCTTTTTTTCTTTGCAGAAAAGAAAATTAAATATTTTTTTTTTTTTTTAATTAAGTGAGTTAAACACAGCCAGTTAACGGTCCAATGTAAATATAACTTATATCTTAACTTATGTCTTAACTTATATACGTTCTTCCAGGGATGCAAAAATTGTTTCCTTTATTGAAACTAGACACAGACACAATTTTGTATGAATTTTTGTACGTAGACCCCGTACAGAAACAATTTAAATATGTAATACTTGTATGTATATGTGTGTAGGTATTGGTATTAATTTAAAGTTAAAAAATATATTATTAAACAACTTAATTCGGTTACCGTTGCAGGGTTGCTTTTTGTATGTTAATAAAAAGAAATTAAAGCAAAAATACAATACAATATGAAAATGGAAATATGACCAGAAAGAAAATTTATAGGATCATTATGTTGGCCGAAAAGAAAATATGTTGAGATTTTTTTGATTTTTTGATGAAACCAGTACGAAAAACAAACTTCAACAAATCATATCTTCGACAATATCCCACCAAATTTACCATAAACTAAAAAAATTTTAATCTGAAGCCGGATGATTGGATTGCACTTAAAAATAGTCTAAAATGGCAATGCTTACAAAAAAACACATTGAAATTACGAGCATTTGTAAGGTTTCCGTAAGAAGAACATCTCAAGTGCTGCATTATTCCACAAAAAAGAGCTTGTCATGTCAATTGAGATAAATGTATAAAGAGGGATGTCTAATAGGTCCATCTATGGAGGACTAAGGAATTTCGGGTACACTCGAAGGCGCCCACCCTCACTCCCACTAACTACGATTAAAAATAGAAATATTGAACTTTTATTTTAAAAATTAATACTAAAAATAAAGTTTAAAATAAAAAACATATTTAAAACAATGTATTCGTATTTAAAAAAAACTTTTTTTTTTTTTAAATTTTTTTATTTAGTGGGAGAAAAAACACATTTTTATCAACAACAAAATTGTATGCACTGGGGTTGATAGGGCGAGACGATATTTTGCCGATTAAAAACTTATTGTCAAATTTTCAAGTCTCTAGCTCGACGCATTCTTGAGTATGTATTTGTACATATATGTATGAAAACTCAAAAATACGTCGAGCTAGAAACTTGAAATTATACAGTCGAGTGACAGTACCAATTTTTTTTTTGCATTTTGTTAAATTTTTGAGACTTCACCACGTTTTGATTTGATTGTTTTGATTTCTTCTATAACCCGCCGAAAAGATGACCACCCTACCTACACAGAACACCCTTTATTCAAAAGAAGATAAAAAGTGAAAATTCAATTTAAGGAGAGGCAACAATAACGAAAAAATCGGGAAAAATGATTTGCAAAAAAAAAAACTAACAAATTGCTAATTATGTTACTTTAATTGAAGCATACCACCCATTGCCTAGCATTTTTATCTTTGTTATCTACATTCACTTACAATTTCATTACTGATATAGTCGACGTACCGTACAGTAACACGACAAATTAAATCATTATCAAATATAGTTCTACACTGTACTGGTTATTACAATTACATCATAAATTAACAAACCTCGTATATTTGTACATTCAATTAGTGAAAATTTATTGAAATTAATTTTAATGGAACGAAAACGATCACTACTGACATCAGCCGAAAAGACAAGATTGGCAAAGTTAAAATTTTTAAATGAACCACTGGATATTAGTGAATTTAAACGTGGTACGCCCGGTCGACGATCAGTTCCAACAATTTCACCAATCGAAAAACATCAATGCACCGATTATGATCGGACAACATCATCCAGAAATCCAGCAGCAATAGCATTAAAAGAAAGGAATCATGTGAATAAATCGAGTGGTAGTAGTAACAGTGGTACGAGAAATTATCAAGATGATCAAAATCCATTTACGATATTTTTAAATTCAATGAACAAACTCAAAACGGGAACACTGACCAATGATGACAAATCCGGAGATATATTAGAAATGTTTATTAAAAAGGAGAAAATCGATTCAGATACGGAAAATTCTGTTCCAAGGAAATATGGCTACGAAAATATTGGAATTTTAAATGGCAGTTCGAATCTACGCGTGTATCCGGCAGTACGAAGGAGTTTCTATAGACGATATTCGCAACAGGATAATGCAGAAAATTATCACTTGCACAATGACATAAGTACTTAAGAATTAGTACAATAATTAAGAATATTTTTAATTTTTTCATCTATTATAACACACTTAGTTAATTAATAAATATCTTTTATCAATGTATTAGAATTTTATTATCTCTATTCTTATTTCGTATACGTATTTTGGTTAAAAAAATTTATTGACACAATATTATCAGTATTTAAAGCGCAAGTTTACTTGCCTATACAAGGAAGGTGAGTTTGGTGAAGAAATATTTTTTGTTCTTTTCGTAAATAATTTATTGTCGTCGGCATAAGCGCCAATTACATGGGGGGGGGGTGATGTGAACCTATCCAAATAAAGAGGTATTCCTATCTAAATGCATTTCCATTGCAATCCATCTAACATACACTTTTTTAACGAAATGTTAGCCATTCAGTGGCGACTCGTGAGAATTATTGATCATCCCATCATCATGGGACTATTTAAAAAAAAAAAACTTACGTCATTTTAATGGAAGAACATCTTTTTTAAATATAACACAATTTTGAACTTTCTTAATATTGAAGATGTGGTTTTGAAACTTTTTATTTTTATATTACTTTGAGTTTCAAGCATTTTTTGCTAAATAAAATTTTTGGAAAAAGGTAACTCTTTAAGGTCCATGCATTTTGAACATGCATGGGTTAATCAAGAATTTTCAAAAAGCTACTCATCGTTCTGAGAATTTAATGGTAAATACTCTCGTAAATTTTTCATTTTTAAAAAATGTTAACCCTTTAAGGTCCTTTAAGGCGCCTTTAAAGGGTTAACTTTTAAAAATATATTAATGGACTAAAATTATAAAGAATGTTTTTCTGAAAAAATTTAGTTGTATTTTTATTTTTTTTTGGTCAACCCTTTCATGTTTAAAATGTATGTACCTTGAAGGGTTAATTTTTTGCAAAAAATGCTTGAAATTCAAAATAATATAAAAATAACGTAAGTTTTTTTTTCAATAGTCCCATGATGATGGTATTAACAATTATCATGAGCCGCTACTGAAAACCATTAATAAGTGATTTACCCTATCTAAAGATAAAGATTTTTTGTTGTTGCTGTTAATTTTTAACTAATAATCAAAAGAAAAAACATGACAAGCGCAAACACAGCTGCCATTTGAACATGTTATAGGGGTAAAGAAGCATCTTTAAGTAGGGAACAAAAATATTAAAAATATAAAATATTGAGTTTTTAGAGTTATCATATCGAAAATAGTAAAGAAAAATTTTACTCACTTCGCTCACACAAATAATTTTTTTTTTCAGTTAATCTTTAATTTTTTCATTAAAATTCGATTTTTGTAATGTCCTTAAAAAAGTTGGCCCTTATTGTACAAAAAAAAAATGGAGGCAATGGTCGTTACAACTAAAAAATATAATTCAATATTCACATTTTAACTTTGATTAAGCTCATTCAACAAAAGTAGAAAACAGAGAACTAGATATGTAATATCGTACTGCCTATTATCTTACTTATCTTTTGCTGAAAGTAATTTTCCGCCTAAAAACCAAAGGCTTAAAAGATTGGTCGGAATTTATACGGAATTCAAGGATGTCCTTAGGATTTTAAAAGGGTTTTTGTAAAATTTTTATTTTCCTTTTCTAGATTTTCTTTTAGTTACATAAAGTATTCAATTTACCTTCAAAGGGACATTATATTTATAGAGTATGGGTAATTTTTTTTTTTTTATAAATAACTTTGAACGAAACTCCATAAAAACAGAAAAATGACCATAATTAAAGAGAAAAAGTAATTTGAATTTCTGTTCAATTAATATTGAATTATTGTGAGTTTTTCATGACTTTAATTATTTTATGACATTAAATACAGTAGATTCGCAAAATTGTGAACGCTTGGAAAGAGGAAATTGGCAAAAATCATATTTTTTGTATGAAAGCTCAAAAACATGTACAAGATTGGAAATATTCATTGAATTTTCTTGTATTGATTCTGGCCGGGTAGCTACTATAGATGCAAATAGCGAACTAAAAGCAATATTGTTAACAAATACATAAAACTCCGGCTTGGGATAGTCTAAAAAAGGATAGTGAAAATCTCTATAACCTCAAGAATAACTTCAAGAGACTTTTCAATTGTGTAATAAGATGTGTTGTCCTTTGAGAAAAAATTTAACTATTTAAACTGAGTGTTCAAGTCAATCCGTCGTTTTTTTTTAGAATTTCACGAATATTGTTAACGCGAAAGAACAAAGAACGCAGAAAATAGAAGAAGAAAAACTGATAATTCCAAACTTTGGATGCAAATTGGGTGAAAATAAAAATACGTCAATTGGCAATGGATAGGGGGTCATACATTTATCCAATACAGCTGTAGAATAAGCACAGCAAAAAAATTAGGAATCGTTGAATGTTTAAAAAATTTAAAAATTTCTAGATCGAGTTAAAATTAATTTTTAAATAAAATTTCTATCTATAATTCTGTGACTACATTTAATGGTGGCTTACCTGCAAAATTGTAAGTTTTCAGTAGAGCAGTTTTAATATTCTCTTTTGTTATAAATAAAGTGAGATGAGATTTGTAAGTATCAAATTGTGAGATAATGAAAAATTCATTTCACGAGTAGTTGACTGTGTGACTAGTTCCATAATGAGAAATTTATCTCATTGAATCGAAATTGACCAACTTATTTTACACAGTTCACATTTTCACGAGTCTACTGTATCAACATTAAACAATCATACGAAAAGGAAAAATGTCCGAATCATATGCGGGGTTCATTGATTAAGAAAAAACTGAATATTGTGGAATTAAAGTGAAAAATTAAAGTTGAACCTGAAAATGAAGAGACTTTATTTAAAAAAAAAACTGTTTCCTGATATATTTACATGTGATGGACATTTATAAGGCTCAAATAATAATAATAACGGTTTTTAAGAGATTGAACAGGGAAAATCCGATAAAAAGTGGCTCGAAAGTAGTTCGAAAATCTAAAATTCCGATATTAGTAGGCCAATATTGAATTTTTTTTTTTTTAAAAAAAATCAAAAACAGTTAAAAACGAGATAATAAAAAAATTAGAAAATCAATCAAAAAATTTTGAAGAATTTAAAAAGCATCAATCAAAAATACTTCTCCTTACATTATAAATGACTGATCTACAATAATTGTACAGTACAATGTTCGTGCATACATAGACGTACCTACAACGCTACAATATACAATAAAATGTGAATAAATTATGTGAAAACTATCAATTGAGTGTAAAATACTTATTATTTGTTACCACTGCAAATCATACAAATTGTATTTTCATCTCCTCATATCTCAACCAAAAAAAAAACGAAAAAAAAAACAAATTGAATGGGTGAAAAATCGGTGCATGAATGAAACGAGCACAGAAATTTATTCAAAGAAAATAAATTTCGTTGTCTCAAGTTAATTAAATGAGAAATGAACATTATAATAAATCGATTCATAAATCATTTCATCCAACATTAATAGGACACTTTAAACTGATTTTAAACTGAATAAGCATCAAACAGTCGCCACACTGTCTTCCACAACAAAAACATTTATGAAATTAATAAGTGTCTAAACATCAGAGAATCGTGAATTTAATTCTCATATGCCTGAGCAATACAACAATTCATAATTTACGATTCTAATACGGATTAACCTCAGAGCTGTTAAATTCCCTGAGGTCAGCATTTATCTGTCTGTTGTGCACATAATCTTGAAACGTCTCTACTTAGTTTGTGAACACAAGAAGAGGCTATATACTCGATTACTCGTACTCGAACGAAAAGAAAGGAATGACAAAAAAAAATTAAAAAAGAAAAAAAAACATAGAAATTAATAAATCATACTTTTCTCTAGTTATTTATGTGACAACATAGGTGTTTATTCTAGCAAGTCTAGGTAATGTGACCACGTAAATAGGTCATTGTTTACATGTAGAATGTAGATTATCGTAGAAATATGTGAACATAGAAATAAAGTTAAAATTAGAAAATGTGTGGTATTTTATTTTAGAATTTTATTCGAATTAAGGATATATGTAAATGCAGTTAAGGTGAATGTCAACGTTATAATCTCGATATATTTTTTTTCTATAAGTTCCTGTATATATATGTGTGTGTAGGTAGGTATTTAGATAGATAGGTGGGTAAGTGGGTAGGTATGTGGTTTTGTTACAAAGTTGATGAAAAGTAGTATTATTAATCGCTATTAGAACTCTTTTTAACTCTTTTTACTTCTTGCTATTTTTGATAAGAATTGTGATTTTTTATTAATCACCTAACACTGCGGAGATTTATCTCAATTGATCTGATAATCTCTTTTTTTTTTGTGAGAAAATGTAGCACTTGAGATATTCTTTTTACGGAAACCTTACAAATGCTCACTATTTCTGCGCCATTTTAGCAATACTATTTTTTTGATAATTGAATCCCATTATTAGACAGTTTTTAAGTGCAATCCAACCACCCAACGTCAGATTCAATACAACATACCAGAGAAAAACTTTCTCATGTTTTACCCCAGTCGTACTTGAACCTCCCACTCCGAAGGCAATCATTCAATCCACTGAGCCACTAGAGTTGTACAACACCGTTTGTATTACCGGTTTTTAACTACAAAATTGCTACTTGGGTAAAATACATTTTTTTCCCAAAATAGCTTTAGTGGAAAGCTTAAATTACAGAAAGAGCAACAACAACAAAAAAAAAACCATCACAATAATAGGGTAATGGTACTAGTTCTGAAAGGCTTTTATTCACAAAATCTAAGCTTGCTATTAATTAATTAACTATACATTAGTGCAATGTATTAATATGTCTCAGCTTTTATTATCGTCTTTAAGCACAAGATTGCTAAAGATCTAGTTGAGATAGTTGATGTGCAAACAACTTCCAATAAATTAAAAATAATTAAATAAAACTCACATTTATAAAGAAAGGACGGCGGGGCTCATAATTTCCTGATTAGAAGTATATTCTCCAGTTATATAATTGGGTTTATTACCATTTGAACCGATTTTCGATTTCGAATGCTTACACATCTGGCTCACAATCAGTATAGAGAACTCAGGTGGCTCAAAATTAGGTGTCTAACAATTAGGAATTTTACAAATATCAAAAGTTATAGATGAACTTTAATTGCTATTATACAGTTTAGAGTTTAGACATCAAAATTACTATAAAAATCACTATAAAAATTTATTTGAAAATTACTATAAAAATTACTATAAAATCACTATAAAAATGACTATTAAAATTACTAGAAAACTTACTACAAAAATTACTATTAAACTTACTATAAAAATTAGCAGAAAAGACTCAAAACTGGTACCGTTACCTTATATGTTTTTTTAAAAATAAAATCGACAGATACATTTTGTCCCTTGATCACATTTCAATCAATTTCGTTAATTTTCGGCCATGTAAAATTTTGTAAAAGTTATGAAATCGAAATTACCTGCGATTTTTCGTTCGCGCATTTTCCGCCATATTGTTTCCGCTTTGCGTAGTGGCCAATTTTCGATTTTTGCCGAAAAACTTCGAAAAAATTGATACTCCTTTAATGTGGTCGACATTCGTCTTGCCATTTTTATTTTTTTTTCAATATATTCTCAAAATCAATTATTTTTGTAGATTTTCGGTTAAAATTTCACGCATATTAATTTTCCAACTTGTTTTAGGATTACTACCGACATCTTGTGCAATATTTTTTTTTTTTATTTAATTCTCCTTAATGAATTCAGACAAATTATGTATGATTCAATTTTGTTAAAAAATATTTTTGATTTAAGTTGATTTTAAAGATACTTGGTAGTATTTAAAAAAAAAAACAAATAATTGCAAAACTAATTTTCATTTTTAAACATTTGTGGTTTTGTAGGTTCATACCCAATTAAAAAAATGACTAAATGGAAAGTTAAAAAAAAATGAAAATTTTGGTGCAGTTTAATAATAAAATTCTAGGCACCATATGCAAATATAATAGCTACGAGTATATTAGATAAGTTAATACATTAACTTGCGAAATACGCTGTTTTGATGATTTTCTCGATATTTTGTTAGAGAATCGAAAAAAATTTATAAAACAAAAAAGATTGGAAATACCATTTTACTTAAAATAAGATTATCTTTGTAAAAAATATTTCAACAATAAAGGGAGTTATACAGATTATAGTAAGAATTTCAGAGACGAAAATAAAACCTGATTTACGTCACTGGCCTAAAGCAGTAAAATCGATCCAAAAAATAAAAGATTAATAAAGGAATAAACATACAATTGATACCATATTGTAACCTTTTGTTGGTTATTTTTTTAATTACATTTTAAAAACATGTAACAAATGTAACATATATATATGCAACAACTTAACAACAACAATTTAACCCTTTCGTGGACACGATTGTATTCCAAGTAATTTAAAAGTTAAAATTAACAATTAGTAATTTAAAAATAAAAACGACTACGTGAATAAACTCTCTAGTTACTAAAAAACTTAGTAACAAACACATATTTGTAGCAAAGGTAACATAGATTACAGTACATTTGTTACAGTTAACAAATTACGTCGTTAATTGATTATTTGTTACTTTAACAACTCTCTGCTTCAATTAAAACATAATTTTTATTTAATTATTAATCATAATTAAAAAAAAAAAACCTCCCTGTCACTTTATCAATGTTAAAACATTTTTATTTACATAAAAAAGGGTATCCACATAAAACATATACGAGTAGAATGTAATTGAATTAATAAAATCCCTCGCGACCAATTTCAACGGTTTTTGTTATGTTGAATTAATTGAAAGTGAAAATAATACAAAAAAAAAATGTTTTTTGAAAAAAAAATACCTACATCTCAAGAATAAATAAAAAAAAATAACCAAAACACATATTTTGGGGATCAAAATTTATTAAGTAATTTAAGTAACAGAGCACAACTTTTTGGTAGTAACTTTAGATGAGTTTAGTTAAAAATATGAATTACACCACAAACTTTTGTTTTCCCTTTCGAAATTGATATCGTTACATGATGCTTTTAACTTTTCTTTATTTACTTCACTAATAAAAAATAAATCCCACAGGATATACAGAAAATATACAGTTTTCTAAAGATTTCAATTGAAATTTATTTAAATAATCTAAACAATAACGGCAATAACGGATACATAACGCGACGTTTCTTTCTCTAAAAACAAACAAAACCAAAAAAAAAACCACTCTTTAAATATTCTAGCTTCGTTCTTAAAGAACAGCACGACACATTATCCCGCTATGCAACGTCAAGCTCCCTAAATAATACTAAATTTAATATTAAATGTTTATGATAAAAGCTCAATTAAACCCAGAGAATTTTCTCAGTTACTTGTGTTTTTTGGTTTTTTTTTTTTTTTTTTTTTATTTTCCCGAATACACCGTTTCGTTCTCGGAAAATCGCAAAACAACGAGAACAGAGGAGAATTTTGTTTGATATGATGGATAGACGAGAAACCATATGATAAAGTGTGATGTAAATATGTATAATATTATACAAATGGACGAAGTGCGCATGCGACATAAATAAAAGCTTCACAACAAACTGTTGATTATACTATTTTCTGGAGTAAGTGGGCACTTAAATTCAGATTGTATATCTATGTTGAATTCTGAACAACGGAATTCTATTCTTTTTACTGTTTACACTAAAGATTTACTATATATGTAGGTATGTAGTTTACTCACAATAAAAACCTAAATATTTATTAATTGAGTATATGGACATTTGTATGTATACTTTAAATATCTATAAATATAAAATACTTACCAGCTAAGTATCTGTCACTTTGAGATCTTGAATATCGAAGATTCTGCAAATACAATAAAAAATAAAATAAATATAATTAAAGTATAGATTTAATTGACAAATCGCTTTAGGTTATATTTAAATTATACGATAATAAACAAGTGTGGGCAGGGGCAGTTTGGGGGGGGGGTGTACAATGTACATCATTAATGAATAATTTAATTTAGCTGATTCCCAAAAATTTCGCGAATTATAAAGATATGTACTGTACGTACATAATAAAATTGTTTATCTAGAGTTATACTAAAGTCGCAACCCTTTCCGGTTTTAATTTAAGGCTTAAATTTTCAAATGGCAATACAGATACTTTTTTTGTTGTAAACTTGGCAAACAAATAGGGGGTATATGTACAGCAACCGCTTACGCCTAATGTTTTTAATTAAAAGGAATCTATATAAGAATAGACGGAGCATTTTCTCTCTCTATTATATAATAAAAAAAATAGTTGAGCAGAATCTATGTTGTAGATAGGTTCCAGATACTTTTCTTATATTGCTAATTATTAGATTTAGTATTTGCTATAGGAAAATTTATTTTAGTACTAAATGACGTCATTCGGTGTTGCGTTAACATTATAACGCAAGCGATTCTGAGGCTGGGCGGCGATATCAAACGCAGTCAATTTAATGGTTATAGAATTTTAATTAGTTGGGTGTAAAGACAATAGAGTGATTTATAACGGCATTTCCTTGAAAGGATAAATTATTTTCGGGAAACAATTTTTGTATTCTTCTGAATAATTTTCAGGAGATGATTATTAAGATCGTAGAGAAATGCAAATGTGGGTTGTAAAATATATTTTCCGTGTACCTATATTGTTCAAACTATAGTCTAGTCGCTTCGCTGAATAAATGGTTACCGATACATAAGACCGATTGCAATGGCGGCTTGTGAGAATTATTGATTCCGTCATCAAGGGACTATTTTTTTAAAAAAACTTACGTCATTTTGATGGAAGAAAATGGAAAAGAATGGGTTTTTCGGCGATTTTTTAAAAAGTAACACAATTTTCAACTTTCCTAATACTAAAGATATTGTTTTCAAACTTTATATTTTTATATTATTTTGATTTTCAAGCATTTTTTGCTAAATAACATTTTTGGAAAATGTTAACCCTTTAAGGTCTAAATGGTGTCTTTAAAGGGCTAACTTTTGAAAATATATTACTGTACTAAACTCATAAAGATTGTCTCCCCGAGTAAATTTAGTTGATTTTAATTTTTTTTTGGTGAACCCTTTCCTGTTCAAAATCTATGGATCTCAAAGGGTTATCCTTTTCCAAAAAATTTATTTAGCAAAAAATGCTGGAAATTCAAAATAATGTAAAAATACAAATTTTCAAAACCATATACATTTTTTTCCATTTGCTTCCATCAATAATTCTCACGAGGCGTTACTGACCGATTGAATTCCTTAAGTCTTAACTCCCATTTACATATGTATACTTATGTTTGGTGTTTTACTGATTGCGTAAATGGGGTCGAATTCGTTCACTTTTGTGCATCTTTTGAGATATTTGAGAATTTGAGATATACTTAAGGTACCTAGTAGAAAATTGTGTGTTTAAAAATTGTACTAAAGACACAGTACTGTCACATGAGAATGCTTGAGAGTCTTGGAATATTGACTCGTATAGTCTGACACTAAATCTGTAATTTAAATTGTTTTTTTTATTTTCGTCTATTTAATTTCTTTTCTAAAATTTGATTTGGATGGGTCAAGATTTAGTTCATGAAACTAGCAATAAGCCGAAAATGACTAATTAATATCTACATATAAGGTCAAATACCGAATTATGATTTTAAATTTATCATTCGAAAATATTTATGAATTGATAAGTTAGTTCTACATCTACATACTCGTAAGTACATAGTAATTGAACAATTCAACCATAATTAATGACATTGAATATTTTTATTACTCATATTACTTTATTATAAATGTGGAAATGAAATATCGATAAAAACAATTTTATGGTTTTTTCGTTTTTTTTTTGCAATTACTTTTATCTCCGAAATAATAAAAATATCAATAAAATCGGTAAATCTGATGGCGCTAAAAAATTTATTAACTTCTAGCATTTTATTAACTGCTACACGAATAATTTGTTAATCTCAGCCTGGGGTATTATTACTTAAAATACATTGTAGATTTTATTGGTTAGAGAGAATAATTTTACAGCTAAAATTCGTAGAAATAAACTAAGCCTAATATTTATTTTCAACAAAAAATTGTGGAGCTCTTTATTTTAGAATTGTTTGCGTAAAAAGTTCCAAATTTAACGTCAGACTATTCTAAACATTTCCTATGCAATCCTCATGTCATAATGCATTTTTAGAAATAAAAAATTTTAACGCATACTCAAAGTTTGCAAAAAGCAAGACTTCTTTCTATGTATAATGACCCGGGTCTTTCATTGAGTTTCCATTCCATGGTACTGTTATATAGCATGCGTTTGTTTAGTTATAAAAATGTTAGAGAAAATAACGAAAATTATTGCTGCCTAAATGCCTTTTTTACTACATTTTTTTTTATATCGTTAGCTAATAAGTGGCATAGTGTTTAATGTTTAATATATTACGGTTGAACACGACTGGATGGAGACTCTAAAGGCTCCAAAAAAAACAACAACAAATCCATTGAAGAAAAAAACTATTCCAATGCAATTTTAAAAAGAAGTTCAAAAGTTTAAACAAAGGTAAAATGGTGAATTGTTCAACAACAAAAAAAAAAGTTGACGATTTTACGTTATTGCATTGTTCGTCCTGCGCTCATAGCTTTAAACATGAATTTTGCTCATGCACAATTCCACAACAAGAGGAATTTAATTAATATCTATCTGCGTTCAAATAAAAGCATTCCATTTACCATTACCACATTTAACTATCAATCAATGATACTTAATATTCAATTTCTGACACAATTAAATGAAAGGAAATGAAAGAAGCGAGAATAATGCTGCTTTATGTTTGGATTTGATTTACTTATATTCTTTTATCATCTATATTTCTATTTGCCAATAATAAAAGAGCAAAAATATTAAATTTCCTTTTCATAATTTGATATGACAAAAAAATGTATTAGTTACTGAGATAAGAAGGTATTTAGAGGTACCTACTAACGAAATTACACCTATACATGTAAAAAGAAAGAAAAAAATCCTAAGTAATGGGAAATATTTCTTAGTGTCTTCTTATAGGAGATTATTTTTATGTATAAGATTGTAAGTATGCGTTGGTTAAGTCTCAAGTATTAATTATTTTATGACAAAATACATATATGTAAAAAGATAGAAAAATTTTAAGTAAATAAATTAAAGCTATTAGATAATTTCTAGATGTCTTGTGTCTACTAGGGTTGTGAAAGTAACACTTTTTTCAAATTTGTTACATTTGTTACCAAATTTTAGTAACAAACTGGTAATAAATGTAACAAATGTAGCAAATTAATACGATTCCGTCCAATTCAGTTCAACCATTGGATTGAAAAATAGGTACCAATTGCGGTAACAATTACATGTAGCAAATGTAACTTGATTTTCATCGTGTAACATTTACATTTAGTAACAAATTAAGTATTTAATCGATCATTTGTTACTTTAATAACCTTGGTGTCCACACGATTTTTTTTTCGAATTTACTTCATTTGTTACATAATTTTGATAAAAAATTAGTAAGAAATGTAACACAAATTAACCGATCTTTTGAAATATTTTCAAAAAATAAATATAAATGAATGTAACATAAATTTCAGTGTGTAACATTTACATTTGTTACCTGTAGCAAATTATTTTTTTTATTGATATTTTTTTTATTTCAGCAACTCTGATCAGTGATCATGTTCCAAATATTGAGAATAAATTAATTCAAAAAATATTTTCTTCCGATTTTGCGAAAAATGTCGTAAAAGATAAGATACTTCTTATTTAACACGTGTAATCACTAAACATTAATTAAAAAAGAAAATATAGCTAATAAAATAATAGATAAATTTACGTACCATTATTTGTGTAACAAAATCATCCCGCCGTTTTTCTTTTTTCAATAGTATTGGCGCTGAATTCGACTTTGTAGTTAATTCCTTCAGGCCAATATTACAATTACCACTATGCAAAGATGCACTACTTGGCGAAGGTAGCTCTGACATATTATTTCGAAATGGTTCCTGATTTATATGCAAACAAAATGGACGCCGTTGATCTAAGCCCGATTCAAGTTTTTGATCAAACGAATTTTCATATTCGGATTTTATAGCTAATCGATCATATGTCGGTTCATTTTGAAAATATTGATTTGACATTTTTGGTAATCCAAAGTATTTATTTTGTGGACTATAGCTGAATGTATCTCGGTTATGTCGCAGCACTACGTCATCTTCATCATCTTCGGCGCCATTTTTGTTTGAGTTATCCGTTTTTTGGTCGGTATTTTTCCATTCATCTTCAGTAATATAATAATCATCTTCATCACCTTCGCACAAACTAAGAACCTCTAATAGATCTGGATCTTCTGTGGCATTTATACCCTTAGTGTATGACGGTGAGTTTATAGCAATCGAACTGGTTTGTGTCATCACATTTTCTCTGCGAACCCAAGTATTTTTATCCAAACCCGAATATCGAAATGGTTCCAAAATTTTATTCGTATTTCGCCACTGGTCCTGTTCTTTAGGTGGCGTTGCCGTTCCAATGCCACTCTCATTATTATCATTATCTAATCCAGACGAATCTAGAGAATTTCCCGATTTACCGGAACTAAGTATGCCCGATGCCACTTCACATGCCGACGAAGATGTCGATTTATTATCATCGTCAACAGTACTTCTAAGTATAGACTCTTCCGATGTCCATATCGTTGATGTGGATCCTTTTTTATTTTCGGCCACCACATTTGTTTGCGTAGATATTGTTTTATGTTCAATGGGCAATTTTCTTTTATCGAATATATTGTCGGTTTCTGTATCTTCTTGAATTTTCAAAATTGGCAAATTTCCATTTTCTCCATATGATTTAAATGAATTCGAATCCATAACTGGATTGGATGTGTCAAAGAGGGAATTTTCCAAATTGAATGACTGTAGTGGAATGTATGTCTGAAAAGCAAAAAAAAAGGCAATATTTATTTTTAATTCACTTTTACTTATCCCTGTGCAATGTCCACAATGCCCCCCCCACCTCGCCCCCAATTATTTATTTATGGAAACAATTAAATTTCTATGAAAGTATCGTAACCACAAAATGTTCTGGAAAAGGTGAAACCGCAAAAGTTTTTTATTTTTTTTTTTTTTTTTTTTTTTCGTTTTGTTCCTAATGGCGTAGGTACAGGTAAATATAGAGGTAGGTAAAGATATAATAGGAAATTTTCTGAAGCGATAAATCATTAAAATTAACTTTTTTTTGTTGTTGTTTCATTGTTATAAAAGTCTTCATTATACAAGGACGGTGGAAGGTGGACTTGATAACAAAATTCTGGTTATACACGTCTTATTTGATCCATTTATTTTTAAACATTTTCTATCGTTATTTTAACTACCTAGGTAGTAGGTGTGTACATATTACCAAGCATTATATTGAAACATTATTACCACAAATAGAGTAATAAATCTATTTTTAAGAATTCATTAAACTAAAGTTGAAATACAGAAAATCGATAATAAAAATAAAAAAAATTCTTTGGACAGACAGTAAAGTGAAATGAAATCACTATGAGTGTGTGGGACACAAGTGTACCATAAAGCATTGAGGAAATTGAAAAACCGCGATAATCTTAATTAAATTTATCCACCAATTTTGGTGTCTATATGAGAGAGAAAGAGAGAGGAGTAAAGTTGATTCAGTATTGTTCATAGTTATTGCAAATAGAGCATAAAACATATGAAATAAAATATTAATGTCCCAGCCATCATATTTCATATATGAGAGATAGAAATGGAGCACTGAAACCGGACACGAGGGGAGAATTTATAATCGAATGATGGCCACAATTTTTAGAATAGCCAGAAACATAGTAAAAGAATATCAAAAAGCATAGTCTAGAGGAGGAATCGGTAACCTTTTTTGGCTGCGGGTCAAAATCAACCAAAATGTGACAATTAGGAAGACGGCTTGGGTCAATGAGTGTTTTTATTTTTAAAACAGCAGATGTATGTGCAGGTACGTGATCAGCATGTGGGCAGAGCTTTTATTAGTCGGCTGCAGGTGGGACGCGGTAAAAGAGCCCAAATATTTTTACATATCATACTTTATTTGCGAAATTCAAGTGGGCCACTTGAAACTTTTAAATGGGTCACTTGGAGACTCGCGAATCATAACTAGATTACCGATTCCTGGTCAAGAGAAGGAATCGAAAAAGAATCGAGTAATCTTATCGTTCTGAAAAATTTAATTTTCGATTTTTTAAGATTCACAATTCTTCATGAGTTTAAAAATTCTTTTTTACAGTATGTTCCCAATGAACTTGTGCCACTCTAGTATATTTCTTCTATTTTTGTCATTTTTAATTGAATTTTTTTGAAATTTTGGAAAAACCATCAATGATCTAACAGCAATAGATTTGGACTGGAAGTATTCGTCAACTATTTTGCGTATCATTGTACGTTAAAATTTGCATATGTCCAGTGGTATTTTTTTTTCTATTAATAAAATTTGTAATACGAGTAATAGTTATCACTAAGTAAAGCTATTTTTTGAAGAAATTAAAATTGGAGTTAAAATATTAATCCAAAATAAGAAAATTAATGGTAATATGTAAATTCTCAGAAAAGGGGGGGGACATCTAGAAAGAACCAAATCAGTCAGTTGCAGCTGAGTTAATAAAATCAAATTTACTCTCATATAGAGAGATGGGTAAAAAAATTGGGCATACATCGCAAAAGTGTTCGAAGATATGGAGAGAATAAGAAAATAAGAATACTAGAATAAGAATACAAAAATAAAAATACAAGAATAAGAAGTTAATAATAAGAAGACAAGAATAAGAAGATAAGAATAAGAAGATAAGAATAAGAAGATAATAATTGATAAAGAAACAAGATTTTTTATAGACTCTAGATGCTAAGAGCTCTAGGAATACTACGACCCGGACGAACCGGAAAATTGTGAATTACTCGTTGCAAAATCAATTCAAATAATTCTCACGAGCCGCCACTGATTAACAACATTAAATTTTTATTTAATTTACTATAATTGGTAGTTTAAATTTTTAAATGTTATCATTAGAGAATTCTGTTAGCTCATTTTATTGTACAATATATATGTGACTGATGTATAGATTGTATAAAGTTTCTAAAATGAAATTTAAATCTTATGCCATAAAAGAACTTAAAGAACATTATTCTTCTTTTCAATGTTCTGGCTTTTTTTTTAAACATTTTTTTTTCTTTTTCTTCTCTTCTCTTTATTATTATTTTATTTTATTTTATTAACATTTAATATACTATTCAGATATATCTACATTTATACAATGCAACATTATGTATTCAGACATCATCATCCAGACAGCAACAAGAACAGACCACCCTGTTATGGTGTCTATCCTCCATATACAATGTACGTAATAACGTAATATATTGTGCTGGCTGAATTCAAAAGTATAATTGAAATTTAAAAAAAAAAAAAAAAATAAAAAGAAATAAAAAAAAAAAAAAACAAGAATATTTTAACAACACAAAATAATGAAATATTCATTGTTTCATAAAATTGAAATTCATTGATTAATGCAATCGACGGCGAATATCCAAAATATTGTACACTTTACTAACTAACTATGGTCGTCGTTCCATGCTCCTTGATTGAAACCAGATTGAAAAGTTCGTTTTCAATAAAACAGGACATGTCATTCACATTAAATTTACAACATGGTTTTGTTCGTTTTGAAAACTGAATGATGTGATTTAAGTACAGATAATTTTGCGTATTTATACATTTTACATTTTACTTGTGAACGATTTTGTATTGTTCTTCAGTTTGACTGGTTTGACGATGAATTTTTTATTTTTTTTTTTTATTTTTGTATATATTCGAAATAAATAAATGATTTACGGAGACATTCATTTTTTTTTTATTTCCACCAAGTAAGGAAACCAATTCAATGTGGTAAATTGAATCAGAGAGCATGAACGAGTTTTATATTCATTTTATTTCATTCTTATTCTTACATATATTTAAAAGAATAAATAAATAATAAGAATATTTTTTGCTTCAAAAGACATATAATTTAAATCACGCAATTCGTTTGAATTTAATGTATGTTGTTCATTTTCATTGATTTTTATTCATGAAAAGCGATTTCCGAATAAAACCGGGAAACACTTAAAAATTGTTACATTTTTGTTTTCGTAAAATTTTATTGGGGACGTTCGGGTCAATGGCATTTATATTTAGTCCGAAAAGTTAGGTTTTATTAAAAAAAAAAAATTGTTAGGTCAGTGAAGGTATGGAAAAAATATAGAAAAACTAAGACTTTCGGTTAGTTTGAGAAAAAAATGTTTGAAAAGCTCCAGGTTGAGTCATTTTTGACTGTTCAAAGTACCCTCTGAAATTCTTACTCCACCTCGCTTAAATGTTGAGATATTTTAACAGATATAACTCCATTTAAAGTAAAATTTGATTTTCAATCTTTTTTCCCTTATACATTTTTTTTAGTTTTCTAACAAAATATCATGAAAATCATCAATATATGCAACTCAAAATTGAGTATTTTGGAAGCCAATTTTTCTATGGAAAATTAGACTTGCAGAATAGTCAATGTTAAGTAATTTTCTCGATATTTTGTTAGAATAACTTAAAATAAATTATAAGAAAAAAAGATTCTAAATAATATTTTACTTAAAAGATAAGATCATTATTACTAAAAAAAATTAATATTTAAGAGAGTTATGCCGATTATATGACGAATTTCAGCTAGGCACTTTACATCGGCGACAATAAAATCCACACTACGACACTGAGGTTAGGACAATATGGTTAATAAAAAGATAATTGCGAAATGCGAATACGAATACAGGCGCTCCTCGACTTTTGTACAATTCGATATATCGCACATTTTTGGAAAATTCAATCAATTTTTATTTTAAATATCATCACTAAATAGATCTTGGTGGAAAATTAAGCATTCCTCATTTTTAAATATATTTTCAATGAAAATTTCCCAATCAGAATCAAAAAATCGATTCACAAACGTTTTCAGTAACCAATTATGCGTATTTGAATCTACATATTCAGTAGTACAGTATAACGAACACACGTCAATGTTTCCGGTGTAATTTGTATGCCTAATGTAATATCAAAAATTTAAATTAAAACATCAACTACAACAACAACAAATTGTCACGATTCGCCACTGTTATTTTTAGCTATAAATTTAAATCGAAAAATATCCATCCCGCATTTTTAAACGCGTCTGATTAATTTTATGGGAATTGAACAGAACAAATTACATTTATCATTTGGTATTTATACGTAACTAATACGATTTATTTAGCCAATTTATCGTATGAAATCAATTTAGGTATTCTGTTTATAAATCAAATATTCGTAATATACTAAACTAAACTTGACATTGACTATCAATGAAATTGACTATATAATTTTTTCTATTTACGGTTCCTTCTAAAAAAAAAAAATTATATTTCCATCAAAGACGAATAATCTTATACTTACTTAGGTAGGTATTTAATTAATTTTTTTATTTTATTTTTTTTTTTTTTTCATAATACCGGCTATTACACAATATCTTTAAGTCTGTCAAAATTCAATTAAGAAAAACCTTAACCTTCTCTCTGCATAGCTAAATATAAATATTTATTTGTAGGTGTTAGCCACAGCATCTCTCACTCTCTACTAAATATTGAATTTATTATTTGAATTCACACACAATATTTGTTCAATGTTCGATTTACATATCGCACGAAATAATTCATAAATATAACTTGTAATGTCCATAATTTTAAATAAAAAAAATAAAGAGAGAAAAAAAAATCATTTTTTAAAAGTAATGTAGGTAGTCACGTTTAAATATATCACGTTTAAAAATATTACCATACCGCATAGTCGATAAAATTTATAGTTTGAAATTGTTTTAGCACATGGTATTTTGCCACTGCTTTATGTTAAATAATGGTCAACATGAAAAATTTATGAAGCTGCAATAATCAATTTCAGTTTAAGTTTCAATAATAGGTAATGTGTATGTATAAGGCAATTTTAAATATGGAGGGTGTGGTTGTTTGTTGCTTGTTGGCTACTTGACCCCAAACCTAATATTATATTTTACTACCAATAAGTTAGCTAAGTTGTGCATAAAGAAAATATTTTGTTATATGTTTCGTTGAAAACGTATAGATAAGAATATCTGTTTTGGCTTACTTTTAGGAGTAAGCACACAACAAAGAAATCGTAAGTGAAAATAGTTGAGCTGATTATCTATATGTGACTGGATCCACCAACAACAACAAAATTACTTCTTTATCAGCAATCCAGCAATGTGCAATTAATTGTAGAAAATTTGAAATTTTTTTTTTTTCTTATAGATATTCGTAGTAGGTACTTGGAAAAGAACAGATCCTCGAATAAGGAACTTTTATCGAAAATCTAAGAGAAAATTGAGAAAATCTGTTAACAATAATTTTATTTTCCCGAATTTCATAAATTTGATTTGTGAAGTAAGTAATTTGTATAGGTTTTCCCAGTATTTCCACACATTTACTAAGAAACGCCTAAAAACGACTTAAATTCCAATCCAAAAATTAAATTTTATTTTAAAACATTTTAAATAAATACTTAACGACAAGATAAACCCAATGTCTATACATAGTTAGATTCGTACAAGTCTCCGCTTTCATTTGCGCATAATTTAGAGGTAAATTCTAATTAGCCAATTTTAAAAAAATCTTTTACAGATGTGGCATTTTTGAAATTAGTTTTTTATAGAAATTTCTTACCATATCGATGGACAGTCGGCCAAATTATTTTTTTTCTGATAGATATTCGAAGCAGCTAACTAGAGAAAAAAAGTTCTTTGAACAATGGTCCAGTAGTTTAGGAGATATGATTATATTAAGAAACTTCGAAAATTTAAGGAATATGTAAAGGAAAATTGAGAAAATCCGGACAAAGATTTTTGTTTTCCCGAATTCGATAAATTTGATCTTAAAATTAATAATATTAACGTTTTTAATTAATTTTGTATTAGTTTAAACTCAACTTTTGTATTTTTTTATTAAAAATCTCAGGGAAAATTGGGAAAATCGAATTAAAAAATTCGTTTTCCCAAAATCTATAGATTTGATCTTAAAATTATGAAGATGACCTGAATTTTGCAGAATTTAAAAAACATTTGTTACTATGTTGCATATCAGAACAGGCAGACGACGATTATGTTTCTTCTCAGTTGCAATAATCAGGGGCCCTCTGATCGCGACTATAGGTACGTCATACGATAGTTTTTTGATATTGATCTATATGATCACAATTCCATTACAACTTTCTCGATACTCAATTCATTGAGAAATTGAAGCTGTGATTTTAAATAGACGATATTTGTTTCCAATTCCTGAACGGTAATGTGAAGGGACCAATTGCTAATAATGAATTTTATTTGTAAAACTGGAAAATATGAATCATACCACCATTAAAACAAATACATAGTTTGTAACTTTCAGGCAAAAATCAACTTAAATTTATTCATATTAATAAATGTCTCGCTAAAAGCAGAAAACTTTCTGTCCAAGAAGATCAACGGACAATTAGAAAATGTACTATTTCGAACGAATGCACGCCTTAACAATTGGTTGTATAATATAAAAACTAGAAAATTTCTCTGCCAATGTTTTCAAAATTAGTATCGTATTGAACATAACATCTTGTCCCTAATACAGAAATGTCGCATAGTGCATAGTATAAGAACTTATATACATATATATAATTTACGGGAGAGAAATTAAAAAGTGCCGTCATTTTCAGTCTATTATTAATTACTTATAATTATACCAATATTGTCTTTAACTTTATAAGCTTTATGGCTGAATAATTTGAAAACTTAGCTAAAAGTAATATTAGAAGTATATCAAACATGATTATAAAGGCATAATGAAAATTAAATAACTGTTTTGAATTGAAGTTCTCCAAAACTTTGACAAAATTGTTCTGGTGTTTAATTAACATGATGTGTTTAGACAACTTTATTGGGAATAAGATAAACATTAATATTCTAACTATCACCAACCTCACATCGTCTATTCCTTTTAGTCCATTTGCCCGAGCATAGGCAATTCGAAATCATATTTCCATTGATTTATTAAATTATCAAATTATTTTAATGGTTATTGGACCTACTAGTATATGTATGGTAAGAATTGAAGATATAAATATAACCGCATGAGAATATACGGCCATTCCGTTAAATTTCGCGAATAAAATGACTGATTTTTTCTTTAGGATCGAATAATTTTTGTTCAAAAAACAATATGTGTTCTCCACAGTGATATTTATAAAAAAAAAATAATAATTAAAGGTCATTGGTTCGATTCAAGCTCAGTGGGTTTTGCAAATTGATTACAGGAGGCATTCTTGCCTATTTAAGCTTTTTGAGTATTTTTTTATTTCATTTTTCTATATAATAATTCTATATATCTTTTAGACATACTATTCTAAGTATCTTTAAAAAAAAATTAAAGAAAAAAAAATTAGAACATAACCTCAAAATCGAAATTTGTGTATAAGAAACACAGAGCTGTCACTTGTGAAAATCGATCATGGTTGAAATTCGTCTGCTATGTCGATTTTGAATTAAATTCGATTTTCAGCTAATGAGCGCTCATGGATTTTGGACTAGAATAGACTTTTCAGTAAAAACTATCATATAATGAATGTAGAGGCTAGCTATGATAGAAATGACTGCTATGAGCGATTTTCACTTTTCACACAAAGAATAGGCCTGTATGTATTTATTATCTACATATAGAGGTACCTACTGTTAATTTGTTACTTATAAAAAATATTAAAATTCTTTAACGTATAGATCCCCCCACCTTCTTAATTAAAAAGAAATCATTAAAATAATGAATATAATAATGCCAGTTTTTAAGTCACAATTATACGCAAGTAATTTATATTATTATTTTCAATAATCGATTGGCTTACATGTTTTTCCGGTTTGAGAATATTGCATTTTGCGGCATTTTTCTCCAAATGAACATCATGATCGTCACTTTTTGCTGTACTTCTTTTATCTGATTGCATTAAATTGTCCAGCTCTTTTAAAATTGTATTCGCCCATTCTGCCGTTTTTATGACCTTCTCATCTTGCACGTTTTCTTGCTGTTTGCTACCAATTTTATTCACTTTATTGTCTTTGAATGCACTTAAGTTTTCCTTCTCAGGTAATAATTTGTTGTTGCTATCTAGCACCGATCTATGTAATCCGTCACTCAGACTGAATTGCTCAAAGACTTCGTTTAATTCACGCTGGAACAAAGAAAGAGAATAAATTAGTTATACATAGGTACAATATATGAATAAAATGTGACTATTTATGCATAAATCGTGAGGGTAAGTATTTCCTATAAAATATTGGGCTTTAAGCGGCTACATAAAAATTAAATGCCTTTTTTAAGGTTTTTTTTTTTTTTGGTTTGTTTTTTTTTTTTTTAATCCTCCTGAGAAATTATGTTCGCTGACCACACTAAGCTACATGGTTGAACAAATTGAATTTTATAGTAAACTCATGCGATATCTACTTATACGTACCATTTCTTATATTCTGATATTTTCTGGTTTATGATTTTGATATTATTAAATAATATATAAATAGAAATACACTGTTAGTATGAAAACTATAAATATTTATTATTGCCAAGAGTTTTGTTTGAAAAATAATAGTCCGAATAGAAAATGATTGAATGTGCGAAATTTATAAAGAATAAGAAAACTAAAATTACCTTCAGAGATTAAAAAATTTCAAATTCGACCTTTTTTTTTTGCTATATAATATACTGAATTTTTACATTGTTTTGTTTTTGGATTCAATAAACATTGATTTTATTACTAAAACATTTCTACAATGTCCATTTTAGGTAATTTCTAAAATAATTTTACATGCCAGGGTTTTATAACTTGAAAATAAAAAAAAAATACTTTCTTCTAATTGTTTGCATACTGAAAAATAAAAAAAATATACATAATCCAAAAAAAAAAAAAATCAAAAAACCATTTTTTGTTTAGGGATAGATAAAGAGATATTTAATTAATTTAATTAATGGTTTCCTGCCATTTTTAATAGAAATATCGTTAATTTTCTTAAAGGGTTCTTAAAGTAACACTTTTTTTCGAATTTGTTACATTTTTTACCACATTTGTAACAAACTGGTAATAAATGAAACAAATGTAACAAATATAGCAAACTAATACTTTTATTTTAAAACTTTTTTTTTATCTGTAAAACAAGCCTAACAAAAAAAAGATTTGTATTTTTTTTTTTAAGATCACTAGGTATGCCAAAATAGGATAAAATTAATATCTCTGAACCGTAAAATTACGGGGGCGACATTAAAAAAGAAAAAAAAACAAAGATTTTTTTGACAACATTTTTTTTTCATCAATATAAAATTGAAAAAAATTTGAAAATTAAATGTTTTTTTCCCCCAAACTTCTAACAACTTCAATTCGTTTTCGTTTAATTTTCTCCATACATAGAAACAACAACTTAAACTTTTCTTTTCTATGCTAAGCAATACTTTCATCCCATCTCAATACAGGATAATATGCAAATTTTATATCATTAAATATTCGTGTGTAAAATTTATTTTTTCAAAGTTCAATCGAATACAGGTTCAGAAAATCTACAAAAATACACTTAAAACAATATCATCCACCCACATGGTATGGTATATTTGCAAAGAAAAAATCGTTAAAGAAAATAATAAGCTGCGCTAAGATCAATAAAAGAAATTTTTAATTAATTTAAAAAAAAATATATTAAAAATTTAATTGATTCGTTAGCAGTAATAATACTACCAGGCGCTAAGCTGATATCTCTATCTTTATCTTACGTGTTAGATAGTTATTGAAAATCTGCCATTGTTTTGGGAAACTCTGCCCATCAGTCCGAAAATCGAATCCAAGTCTTCTCGCATGAGGACAGCCTGTGCCTGTTATGGATGTAATCTTGAACGAGGATTGATCCGCAGATATTTAAAATCCACTGTCTTTTCTATTTTGGTAAGTTTGAACATGGATATCAAAAGATATAGAAACATTTAACAGCACTCATTATCGCACTCATTATTCTAATCAAACAAACGAACCCATTTAACTGTCAGTCAAATAAAACATATAAAACGTCAAATCAATTGAAATCCGAGAATAAATCCCCCAATTTTGGTAAATAAATCCATAGAAAAATATGGCGGCAGGATATTAATCGCAAACGGTGGATAAATTCAAAGATGAAGTTTTATCCTCCTTCAAAACCACTGATTCACGATTGCGTATAAAAACACAAGCTACTTGTGTAACATGTGGTTATGGTTCGATGGATAAACTTCGAGTTCTTTCATAAGAAAATAAGAAAATTCTCTTAAGAAATAATATGCAGCCATTAGCAACAGTGTAATTTCTTGTGAATACGCACTGGGATTACTTTTAATTTGTAAAATATTTCTATAGAACATACCTACATTTATTATAGATAGAAATGAATCCTACACAACAGTCCACAGTCCATCACATGGGACATTTTCTAAGATATAAAAGGCATTGTTCTAGCTGCAAGAAATTTCAGTTGTAAACTACAATATTCAAACTATACAAGTGATTTTGTGCCCTCTTATAAGAAATATGTTTTAATCCATAAGTATTAGTTAAATTTAATTTATCTAAATTTTATCTTGTCTTGTGAAGGAAGCAAATACAATACACACAGACACCATGATTAATTTTGTTCTTCTGATTTTATTTCCAATTCAAGTACTATGCAAAAACATCGATATAAATAACAACAATCACAACAACAACAACAACAACATTGAACATGGAATATCTGCACAATCTACACCAGAAACACAACACAGAACATTACTTGTATCGGAATTAAGGAATAATCATCTAAAGAAGACTTCAAACCAACGACATAATTTGCAACGAGCCAACAGGTTCCGTCGTAGTACCAAAGATTTATTGCAAGAACCACCACTAAGTTGGAATTATCTTCGTCGATATATTTGTGGTGCTGGCAATCAAAATTGTTTGTATGATGAGAGGTATGTAGGTATATATATATAAAAATGGTTGAAATTTGATCATAAATCATGTTTTTATAATATATCGAAGCATTGGATCATTAAATAATGCAGTGACATACAGTAATTAATTATAATGTTAGATGCAAAGTGTGTTGTGTTGTGTCGTATAAGTGAAGCAATAATTCATTTTGTCGAAATTTATAAATTCTTTCAATCCGCCCCCCATCCCTCATCTCCTCTTCCCAACACAAACAAAATAAGTTCTTCTCTTCTAAAACATTCTTTTAATTCTTTATCAGCCGATTCGTTCATATAGAGAGGTAATTCTTACGAAAAAATTCATTTTAATATTTATTCGAGTGACAACATCTTAAAGACAAAAAAATAAAAATAAATTGATGCAATCTTTCTTATACAATATCTGGTTTGTCAAACATTATGCATAATGAGCTGATAAAATAAAGATTCTTATTATGTATAAATTAATTAATTAAACATGGATCGAAAGTAATTTATTTATTTATTTATAAAAAGGTTATTAATTGCGCTGGTTATTATTAAACTAATGTTGTACAAGGTTTCCTTATTACGTTAAAACTATACTTAGTTACTATTACTAGGTATAGCAAAAACTATGAAAACAGGAAAATTAAATTTCCATAAAATAAGATAATAAAGTTTTTCTGATGTTTTAGTAAAAGTAAAAGCAGAAACTAACCATTCGATACTGCTGCGATTGCACAGATTTTTAATTTCATGTTGTTTGTTATGAAATAAATAAATTTTTATTTTATACAGAAATATCTATACCTACCTATACTATTATACAATTAAGTATATACATACCTAATTAAAAAAATTTACCTTTTATTTAAAGTAAAAAAATAAAAAATATTCAAATAAAGAAAAATAAAAAAGACTCAGTGGCGGATCAAGTCTAGTGGTGACCTCAAACGGTAAAAAATTCAGGGCCCTCAAACTTAAGGTGGAAAAAAAAAGTTTCAAGAAAACCCTTTATTGAGTTATTAACAAAAAAGATGAGACGATAATCAAAAATTACCATAACACATTAATTACATTTATTAACCCTTTCAAGCTTTGTAGTCCCGCACTGTGGGGACCACCAATAAATAATTTTTTTCCAAATACCAATAAATCAAATAGATGCGAATACATTTTGTTGTTTTGTGTTTTGTTTGAACGTGTTCGCCTCGCCTGGCTTAGCTAATTTTGTTCATTTATTTATTGTTTTTGGCATTAGTGAATACGAATTATGACTCCTTTTTTTAATGTTTTTTTTTGCCGTCCGCATAGGGTTAATAAATATATTTTTTTTCCATGAATTTCCGTCTTGCTCTTTATTTCTTCATATTTTGACAGTGACCAGTTTTTCACAAAAAAAAAAAAATTGTATCGAAGAAGAGTTCAGTCGGAATGGCTAGAAATTTAAAGTTATCTCGTGTGTCGAAGGATACTTAATAGCAATTCTTATGATCAATTTGAGTAAAAAAAAATTGTTGAAAAGGGGTCTAAAAATTGGTAGGGCCATTAACACAATTTTTTAGATATTTTAAAAGAGGACGTAAAGTTGCGATAGAAAATGGCCTTATTCATTTTTACGCTTATTTTGGCAGTTTTTTTTATATATACATATATACGGAATCAGCAAACCCTGTACTAATTTTTCTAATTAAATCATAGATGTACATAAATTGTATTTTATTTGAATTTATTTCTTATCTTAGATTTAGTAAATTACATCCCGGCATCTTAAAACACTTATCAAAAATCAGCGATACAGATATGCCAGCCGATTTCGATTGGTCACCAAAAAATTTGCTGTTGCCAAATAAATTATCAACCGATGTCAATATTTGGAACAGTGTCAATTTGTCTGGACGACGTGAAGGACCACTATACGTTGATGAGCCCCGTTTTGTACTAGTTAAACCAAATGCAGAATTACAACATGGATTTGGTAACATTTCCCCCAATATTATTATCTGTCATTTCTATTTATAACGTTTTGGTGTGTATAACCTCATTTTAGCTGGAGAAAATATACACGATCCATTTATACCACAGCGTGGTAAAAAGAAACCTGAAATTTATGATTATGCTAATCAATATAGTCTAAATAATGGTTTTTTAAATGGTAATCGAAAGAGGAATAAAAAATATTCGATCATAGCAAATATACCTGATGGAAATCGAATTGATGATAAAATGCCATTAAATCAAAATGAGGAGATAAATACAATGTCGATGGCCACCCACATTAATGAGCCAAAGTACAATGCCATATTACCATCAGCATCCTCTAGGCAATGTTGCCGTGACAAAATAAATCTTAATTTTCTTTCTCACATGCTTGATGAGGATTATATTCTGACAGACAGCACAAAGGCAAACAAAAGAAGTCTTCAGAATAATTTGTCACAAGAAAATCGTGATACTTTCTATTTAGCACGTGGGAGAGGTACACACTTGAATGCATAACAGTCTTTTGTACAATAATAATATATAAATTTGCAACAAAGGTAATTAAATTCACTGACATTTACCTTTTATATAAATTTACTTTATAGTTGTTTTATTTTGAAAGCATCACGAGGAAGTGCTTTTTCGAATGGATTTTTTTTTCTAATTTTTTTTTTTTTTTTGCTATTTAAGCTGACTTTTTAAACAATTTTTCAACAATATTACAGCTGGAAAACCCACGGTCTCACCATCTTAAATAGATGTACTATACACATAGAGATGGATCTTCCCATGTCTGTGGGTCGACCATACCACTAACTATATTATAATAACAACATATAATTATGATAAGTAATGTAAATGTAAACATGTGCGTACATATAACTATATATAAATAATAAACAAAAATTAAATAAATAAATTGCCAAGTAATTAATGTTTTTGTATGTATTGCATAATAAATATACATAGAAATAAAATATTTAAATTAACATTTAAGAAAAGGCAAAAGGAAATTGTTAATCTTGAAATATTAGTTAGTTTTTAATCTTAAACTCATTACCATAAGTTACTGAAGTTATTACAGATTACCACCAATAATCTCTGAACAATTTTCTAATTCCATATGTATATCAGGGGTAATTATTTCAAAAAAGAAAAATCGCCCGTAAAAATAAGAGAACGCACCCTTAGGCTATACTCGTAGTGCAGTCTTTTATTTTTACGAGCAATTTTTCTTCTTTCTTTTTTTTAGAATTCAAGAAACGACAGAGATGCCAAAGTTGTGCTTTCTTTTGAAACTATAATTTTGGAGAAAAAATTTGTCAATGGTAAAAATTTGAAATTCTGTCAAATGGCAAAAAAATCGGTGATTTTTATCATTTTTCTAATATTACTGGATTGTTTTCCAAACATTTTGTTCCATTATTTTGTAGCCTATGAAATTTCGTACAAAAAAAAAGGTTTAACACAAATTTGCCAATTTCTAACCGTTTTGCTTCAAAAATTCCTCTAATGTTTCCGGATATTTTGGTAATACGAACCACCTAAGTTTTGGTAGATCCATAACTTCTATATGAAAAATATATGGGGACAATTTGATTTCGGTTTATATTTTGGGAAAATTTTTTTTTTCCACATTTCATGAAAAAAGAGAAATGAAAATTTCTCTTATATTGAACGCTAGCTCAATAATACGATAACTCAAAAATGATTTGAGCTAGAAACTTGAACTTTTCAGTGTAGGTTTTTTTATGTAACATGAAGTGTTGCAAATAAGCAAAATATCACCTTTTTTTGTAAAATACATGTTTTTTTAGGTTCCAATTAAAATTATCTATGATTGAAAAAAATTAATTAAAAAAATTTCACATCAATTAACTACAATACATTCTTATAGTGTAGATAATTGTGTAGAATAATTTATTAACCATGCCAAATCGAATCATTACCAAATTACTTAAAAACTAAAATTTAAAATTAACGCTTCCACATTCATTCCGTTTCAAAAGTGTCATAAACTAAAAATAAACGAACACGGTCATTATTTTTTTAAAACAAACTAAAGTATCAATCAAAAATTAATTAAAATATGCATATTTTCACCAGTGATTTGAGTTGCATGTTAATTTAAAACAAAAAACTTGTTTGCAGTAATACCACACAGGCATCAAAAGATTAATAAAAATGTTTATGACGAAATTCGCCGCAAAACAAACTGGACAATGACTCCGTATAAAAAAGGCATTTGTATTATGCAAAATGTGGTAATAACAAATATGACGTTAATAAAATCGAATTTTAAGCGTTTAATTTTATTTTTTTGTTGTTTTTGTTTATTTGCTATACATATATACAAGAGGGATATTGGGATGGCTTTAAAATGGACAGACAGATTTTCTCACCTCAATGTGCATATTGCACATGTTGCGAAATGTAATTTGTTTTGGAGGCGAAAAGGTTAACGGCTCAAAAAACAACAACACCAAAAATACTATATAAAAGGTGAGATTTTTTTTTTTTTTGTAATTTTTCGGTTGGCATTTTCATTATGACAGGCAGAAATATTATTATTAGTTATAATTTTGGACATATTTATTTATTTCAGTCATTAAAATGAATGAATGAATAAAAAATGGATATACAATTACAACTGGAAAAGTAATACAATTTGATTTGAAGCCTAATAAAACTTTCTATAAAAGGTGAGAAAAAATAAATTACGTTGGTAGAATTGTTCGTTGGGAGTCAAATTTAAAAAAAAAAATCATAAATTGATCATTGAAGGTGTAGGATCAGGTCATATATTTGTTCCATTCAGTTGTTTACTTTAGTTGCCTTAATTTACAGATATTCGGACATTTCTATCCTATCTACATATCTTACCTATTACCTATTACCTATTATTACCTAAAACACTAATTTGTTTAAATTCAAATTTTTGATCCGCGCTGATTTCAAAGTTTTTTTTTTTGTTGAAAAGTCCGTCACGCTTCTTATTCTCTTATTCTCCTTATAGCAGGAGACCCAGATAGGATCAGTCAAAATTCCTATTTTAGTTAGTGATAGTGATTCCATTAACAAGTTCCGTTCTCAATAATAGAGAATTCAAGGCCTGCCTGGCAAGCTCATCATCAGCTTATTAGCAGACTCATTCCCCTTAACACCTACTCATATAACCAACGGTTAGTACATAGAGATTGTTCAGAGCATCTTTAAATTCCCTCACTAAAGCTGTATACGTCATTCAGTTTGAAAGAGCGCCTAATCATCATATTCTAATTTATTACCATTATTCATGCAACAAAGTTCAATTATTTTCTGACTTAATTGTGAGTCATTTGCGCCAACTCGAAATCTGCTCATTGTAAAACAAAAACAAAACAAAATTTAACAACTCTTACGATCTATTGTCTACGAAGATTCAATCTTATAAAATTTCAAATACACCTATCCGTCGACTTGCGCGGAAACAGAAAATCTTCCATATCGAAACCGTGTAAAACCAGACAAAGCTTGAATATAAAAAAGGAGGATTGGAATTAAATTCTAAGTCGTGTTAATCGAGTCAAATAATAGAAGGAACATTCGTAGATACGTTCATCATAACCGTGTAAAATGAGACATGGATTGTATGAAAAAATGGATGCCAAATCACGATTACTCTTTCTCGTATTAACTTTTATTTACAAACTTACGCACCCGTCAATAGCAAACATCAAAGGGAATAACACAAGGGTGCGTTAGTTTGTGAAATGAGTGCATTTAATGCAAAGTAATCGTTTTTGTGAAATGGGTGCGTCCGTAAATATATATAAAAAAAAAATCTATAATCGAAATAAAACACTAAATACATAAAAAAAAATTTAATTTGATAACCGTTTTAAAGCGAAACCGTGCAATTCAAGTGCCATGCAAATCGAGGGATGGGTGTACTGATTAGCTGAATTAATTAGTATATAATAAAAAAAAATCATATAAAACTGTTCTCATCATTTATAACGAGAAAAAAAATTAAATGTGCACTACATAACTATACATTTATATCCCCCCTGGAAAATATTAATGTTTTCTCAAAACAATTTAATTTCAAAATTCGCATGATGCAAAAAATTTAATGTCGAACAATTTGTTTTTCCAATTAAATGTTTCCGCCGCGAAGAAAACCATTCAAGCCATCTGTGAAATCTATGAATATTATGTACGTACATATGTAGATTCACATAAATTATTTTCTTCATTATTCAGTCCATTTATGTGAAAATGTTAACTATTTTCATTTAATCTAAACAAAAATAACAAAATTTATTTATATCTATTCAGTATACACATACGCCAGAGAAAATTACTATCCCATTATGGTCCAGATGATAAATTACTGAAAATAGAAAACGACGACTTTCACAGATCACAGTCATATCATCATCATAACTAAACACAACAAACACACACACACACGCACAAACAAAACAAACAAACAAAAAAATTATTTATTTATTTCTATTTCTGACTGTTTACTGAATTGTGACGTTTATGAGTATAAAATCAAATTAGACAACCCGTTTCTATTTCAAAATGCATCAATGCGTAAATTTTGGGTTTTCTGTCGTTTTGTTTTCTCAAAACGTAATTGTATTAGAATTATGTTTATTCGGTGAGATTGCTTAATTAAGTTGTGTGACGATGTTGAAATAATTTTTTTTTTTTTTTTAATTGAAACATTTTCTATATGTAGATCAAATTTATTTAGTTAATTTGACAATTAATTAAACAATTGTGCTCATTATGATTTTGGGACCAGCGCACAGTTAAAAAAAAAAAAAATAAAAATGTCGAGTAGACTTTTTTCTTTCAATGTAAAATTAGATTTGATTATGAAACCCGTCAATCCATAAATTAATTCAAAAATAATTACTATGAGGCTGTGTTTAGTGTGTATGAATCGACGATATTATGACAGTTACAAATTATTATTAATTATCTACAATTTGATGTGGAAGTTTTTATGCTCACCATGCCAAAATCGTACATTATTAATTTTAATTTTTTTTTTTTTCGTAATTATAATTTTTTTTTACAAAAAAACCCACTGTACAAAATTAGAACTTGCTACGAATCCTCAGGGTCTGTGATTTACAAATGGATCTCCCGTCATGATACAAATGGGACATAGTAGAAAATAAGTTAAATGCCAAAAATTGATGAAAATTTTGTTTCGACATTTTTTTTTGGAAATTTAGTAATTTCAGCGACCCGAGAAGGATTAGGCAATGAATCTAATGTGAATTTATCGTTATTATTTATCGTTATCGATATTCTTCATAAAATCTTATGACTTCGCATACTATTGGTATTCAACATACTCTTGAGGGGAAATTGAATTCCTTACTCTCCAAATCGTCGTTATTATTAAAAAAAAATGAAATTTTTGATTTTGTTTTGTGAAAAACGATTCCGAAAATTTAAGAATTAATTTTTACATGCTTTTCCCTCAATCCAGGTGAATAGCTAATATATAAAACAAAACGTTGCAAGGGATCGGGGGCCTTTCAGACGACATTAATGAACATATTGCAAAATGCACGATAAACTGAAAATTAATAGTTATAAATGAACGGTTTTAGGGGGCCTTAGACCATATTTGCATTGGGGCCCAAAATTTCTTGCTACGCCACTGCCTCACCCCTACATTACATAATATTTTTCAAGTTAAATTTTAGCTACATTGCTAATGTGCATATGATGATGTTATGTAGATCCACTATTGTAGAACTACCGTGTTACAAGAGAATTTCCGTAATTTTCTTAGCGTGTTAGATTGAAACCGTGTTGTAGAAGGGCGAAACTTTCATTGGATATACATTCAACAGTATTTATTATAAAAACTTACTATAAAAAATCTATTTGATAATAACCAAAACCTAATAAATGTTATCCATACAATTTTATGATATGAGTGCGTTAAAATTAAATCAACTAGTACTGTAGCATGTTGATTAGTAAATTATGCTGTGGAATCGCATCTTATTATCTGCAGATTGTTTAAATAAAATTGGTTCAACGTTAACATTATCCGCTTATCACAAAAATTAAAATACATATGGTCGGCTTATATTCACATCTCTTTCAGGAAACGGAAATAACCTAAATTAAATGCAAGTAAAGTTTTGCGCATAGTTAAAAGAAAACATTATTAATGGTTGTCATTGAGCTTCCATACTTTTGAAGCTTTTAAATAAAACTTTTGCCTTCAATTCTTAAGAACTCAATAAATCATTTAATTACCATTATTGTTAATTTTATAAAAACATCCTTGCGTTAAGTTAAAATTTAAATTTAACACTAAAAAAATGGTGATAAAAATCGCATTCCATTAGTATTCGAAATAAATCAATTTTTATTATATTTACCTAAGATAGTTTAATATTTTTACAGGACCAAAAAAAAACCAACGAAACTAATATTTACCAAAAATGCAACTACCTGAATTTACATAATACAAAACTAGGCCATAAATAGAAAATAAATCCCTCCAGAACATATTTTAAGTCCACTAAAATAAAATAAAATTTCAACATTCCATTGCTAAATACCTACATGATGGGCTTAACGATAATGGATAAGTTTAGTTAGGGAGAGATGGCGCCAAATAATGTTGTAAAATATTGACTTAAAACCAATGTACTTCAGTGTAGGTACTAGATTTTTGCTATTATAAAATGTTAAGTACATACGAATTATATTGCTGGTATAGTGTATTTAAGTATGAGTGTTATTGGATATATATAGAATAGATGGTTATTTGTCAAAAGGCCCCAACCCTCAATTTTTTTAAACTTTTCAGGAGAGAGAAAAAACTACAAACCATTTCAACGAAGAGATAAGAAAAGGGGCCGTTTAAAAATGGGGTGAAACCATATTTTTTGTGAAATTTAGTAAAATAGTGTTGCCAGATAGTGTAAAATATCCCAAATTATCAGATTTAATAAAAAAAACTATTTTTTTAAAAAATTGAGAGAAAGAGAATTTCGATTTTTTGACGTGTCAGCGCTAGTTAGGGTATTTACGCCAATATATCGTTATTCATATTTTTAAAAGAGAGACTTAAATTTTTTCAATAAGTTTTATCTTCTTAACCGTTTCGCGCATATATGATATTTTCAAAAATTACAAAAAGTCATATTCTAGCTTTTTCCGAGCTTTAGAACGCATAATTATAACATAATTCATACAATCAAGTCTCTGCTAATCTAGGATAAAAATATTAACTACTTACGGATACACTGTGGGGTGTCGCGCGTTTTTTTCGAATTTTCGAGTAAAAATCTGTTAAAAAAACCGAAAACAGAAAAATTTAGAAATTTTGAAGACAAACAATTAATATTGACAATATACTATAATTTACTAAAAAATGTTAAATCCAGAGGAGAAAAAAATCGGCGCGAAAGGGGTCAGCAAGGAATTCTATAATTTTCATGTTTTCTTGGATCATATTTCCAGTGAGTAATCTTTCCTTCAATACAGGATATTGTTGACAATCTTCTAATATGTGTTTTATTGTTTTTATTCATTTTTTCAAAAAACTATCAATATTCAGATCAATGTTGATTAAAAAAAAATTATTTTTAATAAAATATATGAAAACTTACCTTGACATTTTCCAAATAATATTCCAGCTCAGCATATGGATCGTCCACACTGTTATTAACAATTGGAATTTTTAAATTAGCACCTATTCTATTTACATTAACATCACATTTATTACTACAACTATTATAACTATTATTATCATCATCATTATCATCATTTTCTTTCAACTTTACACTACAGTTACACGTAATCATTTGTTGCTTATCACTTTTAATTTCACATAAATCCACCTCCGCTTCGAGCATTTCATCTGCATTTGAATCGATGCAGCACTGACGTTCTGTTCTGCCTGCAATGAATGAATGAAAATCATTAACAATGGTACAACAACAAAGTATCCTCAACATATAGTTGTATTCACAGTACAAACCAAAAAAAAAAAAAAAACTAAAAAATAATCCTAACTGACTTCAATGGAAATAGTATACTTACTACTTACTTAGTTAATTTTTGTATGACTTAATTTCAACATAAACTCAAACAATAATGAATTACAGAGCATTTTCATTATTCCATATAATAGACGGAAAAAAGTTTCGATTTCACCATTTATTTGCTCATCATTATTTTAACAACAATAAATTGAAAATAATACTTAATAAAAAAAAATTTAAAAAAAATACGGGTAAATTCAAAATTAATCGTACCCCCTTTTCCAGTAACAACAACAACAACAACAATTTTTTTTTTTTAAAGGCAAGATGTTAATCAAGCAATGAAAAAATATCGAATGTCTGCACTGGCCGTAGAATTATTTTACAGCCAATTTTTTGGCCTGATGATGAGGTTGTGATAACCAAGATGTTTTTGTTTGTTATTTGAATGTGTATAATATACAAAGATTAATGTTCTGTTTGTTTAGAAAAAATCTGATAATTTGCCTTTTTTTTTTTGTTTGTTCTATTGTGTGTGTGTACACATTTTTGGGTAAGTATTTTTGGGTTAGTATTTTTGGGTAAGTATTTTTGGTCATTTATGCACGATGTCAATTATTTGGTGGTGTTTAAAAATTATTGAAAAGAAATGATATTTTTTTCTTTTATATTCAATTAATTTAATTATTGATTAAATGTAATTTTTTTGGTTGAAAATTTTCTTAATCTTTCACACTTTCACATAAAAATACGAATCCACCCGCCATATATACATCGATTGTTCGTCATCGTTATTTCTCCATAAGCCCTAACATAAATTTTTTCAAAAATGGTTTTTTTATGAAATCTGATAATTTGGGATATTTTACACTATCTGGCAACATTATTTTACTAAATTTCACGTAAAAATATGGGTTTTCCCCGCTTTTTAAATGGCTCTACGAACAAAAATATTTAGTTTTTTCTCTCTCCTAAAAAATTTCTAAAATGAGGCCTTTTGACATATAAACATCGATATGTACTGTACATTCGTATACTTATGTCATAATTGGACGTAATTTCTTCTCCGAAAATCGTTATCAATAATTCAAAAATACGAAAATATAAAGTAAACGAAATGAACTAATTATTACTTATTACTAATTACTAATTACTTTTTTATAGGTAACAAGAATTTTTATGCGGATACACTGATGGGCCTTCCCATCTATCTACTATTTTGATGTAAAAATTAATTTTAATTAAATTCAACAATATTAATAACCATTTTGTTACTAACTCCATCGATAGTCTAGTGAAAAAGTTTATAAATTACCTGCATACACCTATTTGGAAGACTCAACGATACTTCTACACTACAATCCATTTGCGAAAACACAAAAATCGATTAGGGGACGTTGCAACATGCAATCCGCTTCATTAAATCACATACATATTGTAATTAATTGAATAATTGTGAAAAGAAACTGTCAATGAACCAGGACGTCATTATCCTTTAATCAAATACTAACTACCTATAGGTACCTGGTACTCCTCTCAATTTGACACATAACCATAGATCTAATAATCTATGGATGGCGGCTTAGTATTTCGGTTGCCATTTTGAATTGGTGACGTATTCAGTCCATTGGCAATGTAATTACAGATCAGTAATTGTAATTACAGTAAATTTGAATGTGGAACTAAAATAAAATGGCAAAATATTCCTATACATATTAAATAAATGGTGGATTGGTAAATCATGTAAAAATCCTAATAGCGGCAATGAAAAGCTCCCAACTAAAAAGGACATACTGAAGGCAATTCACGAACATTTATGCACAGAAATTAATTTGGAGGGTATGAGGCACAATAAAAATAAATATTAAAAATTGGACATTGAAACGTTTCTTGGGAAAAGTAAAATAAGTCTGCGTTGACAAGATGAAGATTTATAATTCTAAAGAAATAAAATTAAAAATGTATGTATGTAGGTACATTCTACCCTACCCTTTTAAAACGTCACTCGCCATTCGTTGGAGTGGAAGCGTAATGTCTATACTTTTTAAGGTTTGGCAGACTAATAATCAAATGATTTAAAAAAAAAAAAAAAAAAAATATTTTCTATAGAAATTTCTTCACGCAAAACTACAGTAATTGAGTGTCGATTAGTCATCGAATAAGCAAATAAGAATATGCAAATAACGTTATGTACGTAAGTACTACTATAAGCTTGACTATAAGCAATATCATGTTGTTTACCTTTTGTGTTGTGACAAGGCTATTCTAAGTGGAATTACAAATTTATTTTGTTATATATTTAGTCATAATATTGCCATTTTCTTATATATAAAGGTATCTATAGAGTATAGAGGTACATATCAAGATAATTGAGTAAAACAAGAAAAAAAATTTTAGAACCTGATCTAGTAACAATAAATGTAAAGTACAAATAAAGATAATCTTTATCAAAAAATACGCCTTAGGCGATATTCCAGAAGAAAATGTTGTCAATCCGGAATATTTATTTTGTTTTTTTATAATTTTTTTTTTGTTTTTTTTTTGAAAGAATTATGAACATCAATTTTGCATTAAAGAATACCATACCTATACAACTATTTATAAGATATTGGTGTGTGTTGATGGTATCTTTGTATAAATACATTGTCTGTCTCTATAGGTCAGTGATCAAAATCTTAGGACTCGATAAATTGCTAGATCGTGAATATAATATAAATAATGTAAATTTACCCTCTGTTGGGCGCACTTATTTCTGAAACGTAAATCGGTCACACTGGATCTTAGATATCGGCCTTCAATTAACTTCAATTACCAAGTGGAAAGTAACTAACCATAGGAATAATAGAAGGACCATGAGTATAGACAAAAAAAAACATCACTATTATGAGCAAATTTTGATTTATAAGAATGATGGTTGTTCCTGAGAGATCAGGTGCGCCCGACGGATAGTTAAATATAATTTGAATTGCGAACTATTGACACTTATTATCAAATTATCGCCATTTTTCATCAATTGTCGTTATGAGTCCCGGAGCTTTATTAGTTCAGTTCAACAATGCAACCATATTTGCAGTAACGTAGCGTGGGTTTTATTTTTGCCTATACAAAGTACCTTTGAAATTCTTACTTTAACCCGCCTAACTTCATTCATTGTTTTAATATTATAACTAAGATAATCTTACTTCAAGTAAAATTTTATTTCCAATCTTTCTTGTCTTATAAATTA